>JAUJYS010000300.1:0-25665 GCA_033995665.1 Melogona broelemanni | reverse complement strand
CGCCGGGAATCGAACCCGGGACCACCCGCTTTGTAGTCAATGGCCATAGCCACTGAACCACGGAGGCCGCACAATTTTCATTGCAATACCGGTACCCCAAAAGCAAAATCTCTAAATTGGAGCACCAGTGCTTATGTAAATTCTGCATTTTCCTGCAATGTTTTTTTGACAACCGATTCTGTCGTCTTCAATTAATTCCAGCCATAGAAGTAATGTGCTTAGTTAAATAAGTGTTACTTTCATTTCGATGCACATTTGACATTATTTTTGTCCTATAACAGATGCACACAGCCTGGCACTTTGTGGCACGCGCCATATGTCTCATCGTGTTCCCTGCACTGCTCTACATGCTGTTCTTTTATGTGCATCTGCGAGTCTTAAATAAGAGGTGATTATCAAGTCACCTTTCTACAACCATTATTAATGGTTAATAAAATCGCATAGTGGCATATCGCTTTTTTAAACTCACTAATTTTGAATTTACCAATTTCGTTTTCCTGCCTTTTGTTATAGTGGCACCGGAGATGGCTACTTTAGCTCCGCTTTTCAGTCTCAGTTGCGGGGAAATTCGTTGTACAATGCCAGTATGCCCAAAGGTAGATTTGAGTTTCGATGCATTTAGCTGAACGGGCAGAAAGTCGGTCGGCTGTGGAAATCCAATTTTCAAAAAATGACTGATCACAATTTGATCGAGTATGATACCGTTTTTTTTCTGCATAGACGTTGCTTACGGAGCAGTAATCACTTTGAAAAATCATCGTACGGGTGGAGGCTACCTGCACTCTCACTGGCACTTGTATCCAGAGGGCGTTGGCGCGCGACAGCAACAGGTCTCTACCCTATTTGCATTCACGTTTACATTTCTTTGAATAATGCATCTTTTGGGATTAAATTAGGTTACATCGATAACTTGCGTATTTTTCTAGATAACATCCTACACGCATAAAGATGATAACAATAGGTGGATGATCAAACCATTCGACCGAAATATAGGTACACTTGACAAAATTAATTTTATCTTCGTCCGGGAACATTTTTCGAAGAAGTCTTCGATATTGCTAGCGAAATGGTCGGGGTAAAATTTAATGATTTGTTACCAGTGACTGCGTTAAATTTAATTGGTGAACGTGTTGTTTTTATATTTCAAAGAACCGAACAAGCCGGACGGAAAAATTACGTTGGTAAAACACGGCGATGCTATCAGACTTGAACACCTCGCGTAAGAACTGACAAATTTATCGTTATGTATGATTTGCATAGAAGAACTAGATAGAAAAAGATAGTTTAACCCCCACCCTACCTTCGCAAATTTTAGGACCAGACGCAACGTTCACAGTCACAAGGAACCAGCCCCACTGACAAAAAAGCATTACCAAGTTACCGGCTACGGAGAGGCAAGTAAATTTAACTCGCCAACTGAAATCAATAATTTTTCTCCTAGACATTTTTTAACGGTCCCGTGCAATGTACATTTTCTGTTTTTGTCTTTTGAAAAAAATTGATTACTGCCGGCATTCTGAAATCACAGCCAACGTCACGTTTAATGCGAATTCATAAATTTATACTTTTTTTTAGAATGGTGTCGGGGACGCCAATGACGTTTGGAGGATCGAGATTGTGGACGGAGTGGATGGCGACGTGGTCACCACCATTACCAGCAAGCTGCGATTCGTTCACTATCTCACCGGTTGCGCGCTTCACTCACACAATAAAGCGTTACCAAAATGGTAAACGAGTCCCTCAATTCATTCACACCACATACCAAAATAAAAATAAAATCTCGCTTAAGTTCTAATCCAGGGATATTTCACATATTATGACAATAATTAAAATTAAAAATAATGAAGTGGACTCTTTGTTTTTGTTTTTTCAAGGGCTTACGAACAAATGGAAGTATCTTGCTCGCCCAATCTGAGAGACCCCAAGATTTTGTGGAACGTAGAGGACAATCACTTTCCTAGACGTGCGTTCCGCGCCGTAAAATCGTTAAGCAAAATGCTGCAATGTGACACCACGACGTGTCTACAATAATTATCTACTGTTTCCACTTTCCAGTACCTAACGTCAGTGTGGAAGGATATGCGCCCAACTTTCTGAGCAAATTCGTGGAGTCACACGCCATCATGTTACAAGTGAGTGTATATCATACTCTTGTTAGTCAAACAAAACTTTGGAATAGAAAATTCAACTCTTGAATCTTGAATTTTTAGGGAAACTCTGGCCTCAAACCAAAAGAAGGCGAAGTTACGTCCAAACCGTGGCAATGGCCAATCAACTATCGGGTAAGCGATACAAATATAGTTGACCTGATTAATTTCACTTGGCGAATGGCGTATCGCCGGTTTTAATAAATTCAGAGGAAAAAAACGACGATGATCCGATCTTTTTTTTTCTTTTTTGGTTGAAGGGCCAGTATTTCTCTGGAAACCAGTACAGAATTTACCTGCTGGGTAATCCGTTGATCTGGTGGGGAAATTTGGTGTTTCTATTCCTGTTCATCTGCCTTGCCGTCTACCACGCGATCAAACTGCAACGAGGATACCAGCATTCTCCGGCTATGCGAGGTGATTTTCAGCCTTTGAATCCTCTGTCGAGAAAACTGAAAAAAAGTCATTCGCGATTTGTAAATTTCTGTCAAGTTGTCTCGCCTAAAGTGCTTAAAGATTGTTACTGCAGACAGAAACTGTCTGAGGCGAATGTGATGAGTGGAATCTGTATAAACTCTAAAAATTATTAAACATAGCAGCTACAGTAATTTAACCGTATACATTTATTGCAATGTTTGTTTTATGTTACGTTTGCAAAATAGCACACTGGGAACAGATGGTGTCCACGTGCACCCTCCTGTTTTTCGGCTGGTCCCTCCACTACGTGCCATTTTGGTTCATGGGTCGAATACTCTATTATCATCACTACTTCCCAGCGCTAATGTTCAGTTCGCTAATATCGGGTGAGTTCGTCTGGAATTTAATTTTCATCTTGAATTGATCTAAACTTGGCGATACTCGTCTATGTTTCGGACACATTAAAAAAAATCGTCTTGGTCCGTTTTATGTTTTGCAGGGGTGATACTGGATTTTTTAATCAAGGCTTTTTGCAGCTACATTCCAGCCAGTTTATCCACGACAGTTTATCACGCTGTCACTGGTCTGATACTATCCACAGTCGCCTATAGGTGAGTTCACCATTTTAATATCTGATGTTAAATTTCCAACTTCTGAATTTTGCACATGATGTGCTTTGGAAGGTGTTTTTTTTTACAAGGTACTAGACATAAGACAGAAAAAGAAAATCTTTTCACATTGTCACCTCTTAATTTTCCCAAATAATTTTTTTTAGTTTTTACCAATACTCTCCACTGGCGTACGGAATGCAAGGACCGACCACGCACGAAGCAAACAGTACACTGAGTGCCTTGCGACTATTAGATTCGTGGGAATTCTGAAGAGTTCTTCTTTTAAAGAATCTCAGATATTTACGTGAAAATACTTTGATGTTGGGGCCGTGCATATTAGCGATGTTGGATATTTTCAGCAACCCTGTAATCTTGTCCGACTAACGTATGAATCTCGGCACGTAATTTTTTGGAAGGGGCTGTTTACATTTGTTGTTTGAAGTAAATCGTGAACAATTTTTTTATACAGATATATTTTTTATCATGGTCAAATTAACATTAACAGAAGCCATTTTGTTCGCTCGAGTCAAAGTTCAATATTATTTTTGTGGGATGGTTTTGTTGAATGTGACGCTCTTGTGTCGTGAAGAATCAACGGTTTTCTTACATTTTATATTTATGCTTTCCTACTTATCAAGAGTACGTTTTTTTTTAATTGACCGGTTGAGGACTATAAATAGATTAACTTCACTGTTGCATATATTTCTTGTATAATGTGAGAGGCGAGATGTAAAATAAAAATCAATTTTAACAATTTTATTGGTTGGTGATCAGAGTAATGTGATGACTAACAAAAGAGCGTCCATGCGGTAAAATTCATTCTGAAATGTTAAATGCGACTAGTTAAACGTCCGACTAGATACACGCGTCACTCAAGTAGTAGCTGCTCCCTGAACTAAATTGTGATTAGTTAAGATGTACAGGATGGGCACTAAAGAAGGCACCCCAAATGGCTTTAGCTACAAATTGAGCAAATGTTTACAGCATAATTGAAATTTTGTAAAAACATTCATAAACTAATTACAAACAAATTTATCATTTTTGTTTTTTTTCAAAGTACCCTAATTTTTTTACACAAACAAACGCGGAAACAAACATTGCTGAGCAAATTTCGCGTCTATTGACGGAGATTGTATGCTAACTTATTAAAAAATTCAAATTTAAAACGAATTTTTATTTACGCTTGCACAAATTACTTCTAAATACCAGACTTTCACAGAATATATCCCTGACTTTTTCAATTTAAAGGTCACTTATCCTGATTCAAAACCAACTGTCAACTTAAGCCATATTTTCTTTATTTGCGGGCCCTTCTTGGTCTCCCGATTTCCGCACGACACTCAACGTATATGAATCAATTCACGGTTATTATTTCTCGAGAAAATTTTATAAGCATCGCCTAGCGCAATAATTTCTTTATTTTCCGTAAAAAAATATCGCAGTTCGGTGGCCTCACTGAACGCTAGTTTAAATCAAGTTAACAACGGTACGAGTCCAATGTTGACGGCGTAATGCAGCGCCCCCTATGAGCAGAATATTTTTCTGTGCCATCTTTGCGCGAGAAATTTAAAAATAAGGAGTTGATCCCATGATAAGTTATAAGAAAATCGGTTAACTTTTCGCGAAGATCTGTAAAGATGAATTTAGGGTGCCTTTTTTTGTGCCCATCCTGTACAAGTTCAACTCTTGTTAAGTAAAAAATAAGTGCAATTTGCAAATAATCGCAGAAAAGTGCCACTGAACCGATTCTCCGGAGTTCCAACTTGTAGCGCGCTTTGCATTGGCGTAAAAACCGATTATCCAGAGTTACTAGTATCGTGCTTTGCACCGCTCTAGAGTGGATCGGAAAATCAACTCTGGTAACGTTTTCTGTCATTAAACAAAGTAATCATCGAAAAACGTTATCTCTACGTTCTTGTAAATAAGATGGTGACATTTCCTTCCCTCTCCCCCTCCCCTTAACTCTAGCAGCCTAAGCGAATTCAGGCTTGGTTGTCGCTCACCACTTCAGCTCGAAGTCGAGCAGCCAGGGCTCTCCGCGCAGCCAGCATGTCCGGTTTGGCGTCATCCTCGTGATACGAAATGTTCTCCATAACTTTCTTGGCCACGCGAGCCGATTTCGGTCGCCGGTTTCCGCTCGCCTCCTCCGAACTCTCCAACTCGATCTTCCTGTCTTGTTGCTTGCGCGCCAACAGCTTGTCTCGCTGTTCCAATAAAAACGTCCGGCGTTTGGCAATTTCTTCTGGCGATACTTCCTGGATCCAGGTAATACATTGACAAAAGGATTAGTGGAGGGTTTTTCAACAGCAATTTTTAAAAATCCATTCTCGTGCGAAATTTTTAGATTTAAAAATAAAGGATAATAATTTACTGCATGCGCCGCTGCTATATGATTCGCCAGACCGTAAATAAAAGGTTGCAGCAATTCAATAACTGTTTTTTTTTTAAGACAGTGCAGTATGACGACCGTTTATCCGTATAAACTAGTGTGCAATACCGAAAGGATCATTTCAACTACAGTGAAACAACTATTTTCTTTGCAGCCAAAACAAATTGAATTACCTCTTTCTGAAACCGAGGTTCTTCTAATGCAGTCCTCAAACTTTGAAGGGAGTCAGATTCATTTAGCGGCGACTCTGGAAGTTTGTGATCCGTTAATTTGGACTCTTTAGGATTTGTCGGTAACTTTGTCGGAGTTAAAGGATCACGTCTAACGGTATGTTGAAGCGGCGGCAAAACCTTTTCTCTACTGGCGGGTTCCCTTTTAGAAGTATCCGGTTTTACGGGTACCTGCAATTATTTTACAATTAAAAACAGCTGGTAATGTGGTGCAATTTCCAAAAGTTGAACCAGCAACAGGCACTATTAAAATATATTTTATATTAACAATAAGATGAAAACCTTTTTCGGCTGCTTCACGTCTGACGACGACGGCGACTCCACGACGGACTGCAGACGCATTTTTTCCTCCTCCAAAGTTGCTGCTAATGCCTTCTCCAAATCGTTCGTCTCTTGGTTGAACAGCGCCATGGCTGCTTCGTGTTCCAGCAGAGATTTTCTAACAAAATGGAAACAGATAAAGCAAAAATGTTCCAAAAATTTGGACAATTTCCTAAAAAAAAAGCTCTGCGGATCATAAATAATTATATCATCTTGGAAATATAAGTATTACATACTTTATCCTAGCATACGATAATGACATTACCCCGTGCCGCATTACGGGCCTGTACTGTGTGATTGCATCACATAGGGGCAGCACTAAATAAGGCGGCGGCGTCGACGGCAAAACACTGACAATTTTTATAGGATTTTTGTAAGACCCACAAGGCAAAATGAATAACCAAAACGCTTAAAATAGTTACAAGCAATGCTATGACATGACATTGTAGGCACAAATAGCTACATAAATAAAAAAATGTATTTGCTTTGTAAAAATGCAAGTTAGCTACATTTGTCAAAATTTGGAAATACTAGAGAACATACCGTAAAACCTCTTGTAATTCATCGTCTTCATCGTCATCTTCGTCGGGGGCGGATTTGTGTCCGGAAATCTGGTCAGAGTCGACGGAGAAGCCCTGATTTTTTAGATACTCGAGGGCCTGTAGCTGTAGCTCAATATTTTTCTGGCTCATCATGCGCGTAAACGCTTCCAGATTGTCGGCGGCTCGGACTTGTTCGAAAAGCGTCTGGCGATTAAAAACACACCAGAGACCCATGAAGCATGACTTTGCTTTTTTCCAACCATAATAATTTTTTTTCAAAATTAAAACAAGAAGTAAAATAAATTTGGAAATATTACTTACCTCCCTTAATTGTCTCGTCACTTGATCGCTGTTGGCCTGCACGCAAGCATTTCCAAACTGCTCAGTAGTAATGCCGATGTCGTCCATGAAACTTCCCAAAAGAAGATCGACCTGGTTTGATGGGTAAACAAATATTTAAGCATTTGTGAAAATTTAGTTAGCAGCATAAAATTTAGTTAGCAGCATAAATAATTACTATTTCCAATGGGACATCTGGTACAAATAGAAGTCTGCAGAGTAATAAAATTATTAGATTGCGCATCATTTGCAAACTTACTCACCAGATGCTTGTATTCGTCATGAATTTTTTTGTACTCAGATTCGTTGGTTTCATTCGGATCAAACACTAAGATCATAAAAGAATTGACAGAATCAGTAACACTAGTGGACATAGTGGATATACAGGCAAACAAAAGAATATTCATAAAACCAAGCTGCTTACCTGACGATTTGTTTTCAATGAAATTTACCACGGGAATGCTCCAGATTGGACCACCCAAAAATCCGACCAGCGACTCAAACACCCAGCTGTTTTCGTCTTCCATGCTGTTTGACTGGGGCTGATTCATTTTTGATTTGCATGCCACTGCTATCATCATCATCATTGTGATGGCAATACTTGCAATGACCACATCCTGGAAGCCGATTTTGGACACCCGATACACTTGGCACGATAAAGATTACATCACTCAGGCTTCGCGCATGCAAAGGTCAGATAAATATTTTTGACATTTCTTATAAAGATGATTGCAACATATTATACAAATATTGAAAGGTATTACGAAAACACACGAATAGTTTACTTTATTGGGTTCACTACGCAAGCAGCAAGTGTATCCAGTGTTCAAATTGGCCATCCACGTGTTTATGTATATTATAAGCAGTTGCCATGGCAACAGCAAATATTGACTTTGTTCACAGTCAATGGCCATATAACGGAGAGCTCCAATGAGTGTCAAATTTTAAAGCCGTTTAACCTTAGAGATTGAAATAGCAATATATTTAGTTTAAATTAAAAAAATAATTTTTAAGATTAGCTAAAACGACTAGCGATAACGAAATCGCTGGTATAAAATATACCAACAATTTCTCCGCATACACAAAGCTGAAACTAGGAGTGTTTAAGTACATGCGCAGATAGAACGTACATAAAAATCGATAGTCTAACGGCCGGCCAGACAGATTGGCAAAAAGATAAACGAGAAATCCATTGGCCAATCAGCCTGACTTTAGTCGTAGACGCCCACACGCCGAGAGCATTGGCAAAAAATATATAAAACGAACAAGTCATATTCATAATTATTTTATTCAACCCCTGCCTCTGCTGAACTTGCACAGTCCCACAAGTACAGTATAGGGTTAAGGTTGAATTGAACGCTGAAACCAATATACATATATTTGGCAAATCGAATCAAAAAAACAAGTTTCTGGGTTCATTATTTTCACGACATTTACAAATTTTTTAAATATGTACAAATAACACGCAGGTTATACTTTTGATTGCTATCCAAGTAAAATGGCCATTGCGATTCAAGATCTGCGCCAAGATAAGAGTTTGGAGAGAAATGGGGCAATGGGGAGGTGACGCTGAAGTCATCAGCCAAATAAACACGAGGATAGTTTATAATAAAATACAACTAATACACGGGGGTGGGTAACGAGAAGTCGGCAGCTGCTAAGGACTAGTGGCACTAGAGGCGTGAGATGACAAATATATATTTCTTTTAACTTGAAAAATGCACTGGAACGAAAAACGTAAACGGTTTGTTAACATTCAATTAAAATACCCAGGACAATATGATTTATTTCTAATAGATTATCTCTTGAAATTTAAATTTAAATCAACAATAAGTGGTCGGAAAAATCGTGTGGAGCGCGGCCCAGTAAATATGGTTTTAAAGAATATCGTGTGTTTCGGAACGAGAGAGAATTAACAATCAGATATTGCTTAGTATGCTCTTAGGGGGAAACGATAGATAGGATTGATAAAAAAATGGAATTCACAGATAGGCAGACCAATACAGGGGACAATCACGTGAATCACAATAGCCATTTAAGCACCTGGCGAACTTATCAGGAGACAGAGACAAAATAAAAAAATGGATTGTTATCAAATAAGCTACCGGAATCAAAAATATCTACAACTCAGCTATAAAAAATAAAACAACGCGAATGCCACACCACTATAAGACGCCAGCTCGGAACAATGACGTAACGACAAACAAAAATTGATTGATCAACAATTATACACAAGGAGATAACTAACTTTCATTATTGCAATGAAAACGTTATGTAGTGGCCACTCGTCTGATTGACCTCTCGACTGCCAGAGGCGAAAGAATTAAAAAAAAAAAAATATTACGAGGAAAAATGCAAATGTGCACGACACCAGATTGGGGATACCCAGTTGATTTAAGAAATCAAAAAACACAGACGGAATGCAAGCAAAAACTAGACCCAGCTCTTGCCACAACAGAAACTGTATATGTCGCTACCGGATTTATAACAGATATTAACACGGGTGTTTAAAAAAAAATGACGTCATCATCTAACAAGGCCCTTTCAGGTTGCATTAACGTCTCGACAATTGAATAGTTGGACAAGCGACAGAGACCACAAGCCCAGGAATTCTAACGATACATGTAAAAATATTGATCTTCATGAAATCGACTTGGCCCAGTCGAAAAATTAGTCACAACACTACTTGAATGGCACGTTTCTTTGGAAAATAAATCTAGAATGTACAGTGCTCTAAAAATTAATGGGAACAAATCGGTTTATTTGCAGCTGTAGAAAAGAACTATGGTTACCAAACCTACGAAACTCACAGGATATCTTTATTTACATGTTTTTTGTGTCACAATGGTATTTTGGTGAAAAAAATTGTGCTTTCACGCACGCTTTTTCGAAGTGTACTGCGATTGAAGGAAATACAGCATCAACATACCAAATGTTTGAAATATTTTGTTGGTGGCTCTACTTAAAACTACTGCCCGACACCTGCTAGGCAAATAAACAAATCACCATGTATTTCACCACAATACCATTGTGGCACATAAAAAACATGTAAATAAAGATATCCTATGAGTTTCGTTGTTCCCATTAATTTTCACAGCACTGTATATGGGAAATTTATTTAGAAAACCGTCAGCCTTGAAACTTAACTTTATCTAGCATTTAGCTATTAAATTTTGTTAGCTTTTAGCTTTTAGCTATCTTTAACTTTAGCTAGTCAATAAGGAACCCAGATCTTTAAGAACCCCAGGAACGATGATTCTCAATATATATATATATATATATTTTGAATGACGTTTCGGCCAAGATTATGAAAAGAATTTGTCTCGTTTTAAAATAAGGGTTCTACTATGTATTCCCATGGCACCACGATTGGAATATAAGCGTATTTATACACATATGAATTCAAGCGGCGTGGCTGCTGAGACACGCATGGTGCTATGAGAATAGAAACTAACCAAGAAGTTCATTGATCTACAGTCGTAGCATTGAGAGTGGCGCTTAAATGCTAGACGTACAAGGACCAACACGAATTTTCAACGTTGGCATTTCAAAATGCGTCACAAAAAAAGAAATGTCACAGTCCATATATCTAAGTAGACCTTGTACACGCTCTGACAATTTCTACTTGAGTTGAAAATAATTATTCCAACATGTGATTGTACGTTTGCCACAATAAAATCATCTTTTTGAGCAACAACATGGATAACAACCTGAAAGCCTACTTCGAGCCACGTCGTCTCAATGGTAATATTTTCTGTCCTCTAACAAGTGGTCTTCTTCCAAACATACTCTAATTTTCGCAAACAATTAAAAACTCCAACACGACCGTTGAGACGAACATGATCAAAATTGGCAATCTCGAGAAAGAATAAACACACAAGATAAATACACGGGCGATATTGTATCAAGTAATCTAATAAAAACGATATACACGTACTTTTCAATCTTGTGCACCACGAAATCTGCCATCACTGATTGGTACACATGCAGTTCTGAAATTTTCTAAGAAAAATTATTGTTACAGCAACATCTACAAAGCAGCGTATATCTATGGGGATAACCAAAGTTTGTGCAGGCTGGTCTTTCCATCAGCAGAAAATGAACGTCAAACAACGTTACTTCAAATTAAATTGTGTTACCCATTCTAAAGTGTCCTTCCAGCAATAAGTAAATATTGGTTGGTTTTGTAGTTTATAAATGCATTGACCACGGTGACCTTTCAAATTAAAACTGTCCATGGAGACATTTTAAATTTCAAGTATTCCAGTTTATAAGCGAAAAATTGATAAACAGCAACATATTCCGTGTATTAAAAGTAATAACTGATCGGCCAAAATAATAGTGCACATGCCACCAATCAAGTTGCACATATATCAAAGACCAATATTTCTAAATGTCGTTATTGTTAATACATACTATAACTTCTGTCGAAATCTAGCGATTTGAAAAATACTAATTCCCTTCCAACTAATAAGATTAAACTTGTTATGTTGGGGGGGGGGGAAATGATCCGAGGTCCACATGTTATACGTATCTATAGATTCGTTCCTTATGTTGAGGCACTGAAAAGCATTTCATTTTCTTGGGTCAGAGATTACTACTAATTATATTTGAAAGTATCGTGTTATAATGAAAGTAGCTAAAACCGATTGTGAAAACAAGATTACCTCAAAACACAATTAATCCTTATTTGAAACAAATTTTTGGCCAAATATTCGAGGATCTTCTCATCACTCTCCCCAAAAATAACTGCAAGAAATGATAATAATCAGATATCTCAATTTATCCAAGGTTATGTATGCGTAGAAACAGCGAATGTACGGACCAACCAAACAAATGTGACCGAAATTGTGACAGGAATGACTGGCGCAATTCCACAAAAGAAAAACTGAAGAGACCAAGAAATGGTGGGGTGCCGATGGACCATTTAAGTGTGCACAACAAATGTACAGGTATATAAATAGGGGGAACGTCGATAATGTTTGGGTTTCAATTATGCGACTGAAAAACCGTTGATGCTAATAAACTGTAAAGGTGGCATAACACCGTCATTCCGATTATAACAAGACATACAGGAGAACGAGTGCATAGGCATTAGATGCATCCATTTGGATCGAGATAGAAAAAAACTAGAAAAACGCACACACATTTTTCCAGCACGAGGAGAAGAGCGCGCCGCCCATAAGCAATACAGGCCACCTCCACGCGTGGTCTAGTCGATCTTATTACCAACACTTTTGCTTGCAGCTACCATTTCCCCCCCCCCCTTACAGTTATCAAAATTTGTGACCAATCTTGCGAATGAATAGAACGGAAAATTGCCAGGTTAAAAATAAAATTGGCTCTATCAGAACAGATCCACATAAGAAACTGGTTTACTCTTTTTAAAAACGCTATAAATTATAAGTTCCGTAATATGACCCAGGAATTTTTTCAGAATAGTTCATCATAGTTGTCCTTGATCCAACTCGTCAATTCCCAACGAAATTGTGGGTGGGAAACTAAAAAAAAATATAAATATCAGCCGTACCGAAGTAACTTTTAACCAATAAATTTCGAGATACTCCAGCGTAGGAATGTATCTTGGCATGAAACGTGCATTTCGAGACTCGCGAGTATTCCGTTCTAGCTAGAAATAAAAAATAAACCGGTATCGTGTGCCATCATTTAAAATCACGCCCAGCGATAATTACAAGGAAAGAACAATTACAAAAAAAAATGTTTCTAGTCTCGATACGATTTGTACACGTATATTAATACCATTAATACCAAATATCCAGCCACACATTCATTTTGGCGCGCGCAATTGCCACATTGGAATCACATCTCAGTGTGACACAAACCTGCAATGAGAAGCAGAAATGCCAGCGACAACCCCCTAGTTACTTATCACAATAAAAAGGGGACTAAAATTGTTCTCTCAAATTGCGGGGGAAGCCTACAAACTAACAAAGAATTTGCCAATCGAAAAAATGCCATTAGAACAGTAAATTGATAGTATTATGCAAATTTGTGCTCACAGACGCACGCACGTGAAAACACCACATACCGTCGATTTTACGAAAATCCAAACCAAGACGGCATATATGTTCGAACACCAATAATATGTATCCATAATTGATAAAATTTATCCAATTCCAAGTTAATTCGGAGAGGCCAATGACATCAAACAGTATACTATCGTTCTACCTACTGATGTGCCTACAACTAGCAAAATTCGATTTTGGATTGGGAGGATCTACTGTCTACAAATAGTGTGTGTTTAATGGCACGACCGATTCCGAGATGAGCGAATAGAACAGTCACGCGATTGACACTGGGTCGTCCTCCCTCGGCTCCAAAAAAGGAGATCATGTGACAGCGTCCGGGCAAAAAGTAAATAGATGGTGGTGGAACGCGAACGCCAGCATCAGACAAGTCTACGAAACAGAACCTAGCATTTGCGGCTCTTCTATTTTGGCTGGTGACAAGACGGCTGCACAAAACAGTTTGCATAAATACCACAAAAACCCAAATTTCGATATATTTATCGAACCACATTTCAGATACGCCAAGCCAACTTCTATTCGCCCGTCACTTTAGCAATTTCGATGGGTTTTTGCCAAGCTCTGAGTTGGCTGGCTGGCGGCCCAGTGTTTTAGCTGGTGCGATCGGCATAATTTTCGTGCGCTAAAATAGACTCTGAACAGATAAATTCTAACAGGACAATCGCTATCAACCGCCGATGAACAATCAAGCGATCAAGAACGGCAAGCGGGGCAGAGTAGCAGCGACATAGATCTTGTTTTTTGGGAAGCCCAGTTATTTTTTTTCCATCTTCCTCTTCCTTTCACCACACTTTTCGGTTCACCCATAATACGTCAAGTGTACGGAATAGAGGAACGGGGGAAACGAGTGGGGGATTGCGAGGGGCAATCGGAAAGGAAGGGTGAAGTTATTATAAGGAGATAAGAGAGAGAAAGAGAGAGCGAACACTGAATTCATCCATCAGGGAACACGCATACGAAAATGAACTCCTGTCATACGAGTTACGAACATCCTGCCGGAAACACACACGCCTGTGTGGTCCGGAGAAAAAAAAAATCCGACTGGAAAAAACACAACATTCGCACCAACGCTAAATCTTCACCCTACTCTTTGTCTGCACATAATGATTTCCCGATGATGACGACGATGACGTCACGTGTGGTTATGGCGACGCACACGAGGAGTTATACCAAATAGCAGCGGTCACGAGGTTGCAGGTGTCGGTAGTGGTGGTAGTGGTGCATGGCGACGGCAGATGGAAAAGTCGGGAATGCCGAGACCAAGTGGCGGGAGCACTCGCTGTGCGCTCAGCTGAACCGAGCGGCTCGCAGCCAAAAAACGTCCTCCAGGTGCCAGCCGGTTGACGGCAGCCAATGGCGGAGAGACGAGACAACCTAAGAATAAAAAAGCACCTGTTAGCGCATCGTTTCACATTTTTATAATCAAAATTGATTTTGATTTATTAATTTAGAAATAAGGGAACGTAGACCAGAGACAGCCTAAAAAAACTGAAGACTTTTGCGACCAACGAAACTTTTAATTTTAAATGAGAGTTCGCCAGACTATTTTTTATTCCTGACCACTGTAGAGCGCCAAATTGGTTGTTGAGGCCTATGCCTGCGCTCGATGATGTTTGAAATTGCCTGTCCTAGACGTCGTTGAATTGATGATTGACTAATTGATTGACTATATCATAATTGACTATTTAGATTTATTTCCAAATTTGTAGGCAACACTTACGCAAATTACGACTCCATGTTCTTCCGGTAATTCACATACCACTCGCCGAGCGCGCACCACGTAGGTAATTCGCAAGAATGACTGGACGACGTCGCATAACTAAGCACTACACGATTGAATTGATATACGATTTACAGTAGTTAACAGATGCATATTGGGTGAAATGATGTGACCTGTTGAAGACCTTTTCGAGTGATGCTTAACCTCTTTAACTAGTGCAGGAGTCACCAAGTCAGAACTACGCCGGATAGACACGTGCCCCGTTTTCTGGCGTAAAATGATAGTCATACAAAAGTGATCCTTCAATAATTGGTCCAATGTTCTAGTACCCTACACCCTATCAATCGATAATTAAATCGAGATAATGTACACGTAACAACTAAAATGCAAGTATCATTTACAAAAGGAGATTGGCCGGCGCAAATCACTAATAAAATCGCAAGCCATCCAACATATAAAAAATAAAACCAAATATTGTTTCAGGTAGTGACGCAAGATAAAAAAATATATATCACTCACCAAATCCAATCTCAAGTAGGCGGTCTTGATCCTCATAAAGCGGTCACTTCTTTTTGAGGCGATGACGATTTTTCGGCCACCGAATTGAGACTCTCCTTAATTTTATGCAACTGTTCGTCAAAACAACTTTGAAGCTTTTCGCTTTCCTAAAATAAAGTTAAATTTTTCCATCAGCGTAATCGCCCAAAATCAATATTTTTTTATTGAAAACATGTTGACGTTAATATTCACAAATACTGATTTATGAAACGGTATACAAAGGCATAAAACAAATTCACATAAATCAATACTGACCCTTTCACGGTCTTCCTCAAATGCCCGCTTTACTAACTCAAACTGATGTGAAAGATCTTGCTTTTTCAAATTGGAACTTTCTTCAAGCTAGAGAAAATAATGTTCAAGTTGCATTTGGGTATTCGATTTGCTGGAACGTCATTTTTGTATGAGCTAGATTCAATGTTAAGGGAGCGTCAGGCGTTATGATCTTGAAAATCACTAGGTAATGCCAACTTACATGCTGGAGTTCAACGACTGCTTGGCTGATGTGTCGCTGCTGGATCTCTCTCTTCATTCTGTCAAAAACAAGATCAAAGCTTTTTATTTCTAACAATTAATAGCAATAAATAAGCACACAAATTTTTTAAATGGTTGCCACGTCAGAATCAAAATTGTTTTATTAATCATGTGCAATAAAATGTTCGAAATTCTCCTTGCAACGACAATTACCTCTCCCTTTCGTTCTTCTCGCTGAACAATTTTTTTAGCTCCCGTATTTCTTCGTGTTGCTGGACATTAGTTCTCCGCTTGATATCATTCTTGTTACTAATTACAGATATTTAAAATTATCCAAGAGCTATTAGATACCTTTAAATTCAAAAACAGTCTAAAAATGAATATAAGATAAAAAATTGTCGAAAATAATTTAGTATGGAAAAAAAAGTACCTTTCGAAGAAATCTTCCAGCTGTTTCATCTGTAGGGCCTGCGAATCCTGCAAACACTTTTCCAACGACATGGTGATCTAAAATAAGACCGTGTAACATCAAGTCAGAATTCGTCTTCTCGTGTTGCTCGCGAACCATGCAATTATTTAGGTCGAAAAAACAGCCTACCCTTTTATTGTACTTCTGCTTGAGTTCCAACTCGGTCTTGCAGTGATCACGATGAAGGGCCAGCAGCGTTTCCGATCGATTTCGGTGTAATTCCTCCAACTGAAACATGAAAGAGAAAATTGAATTTTCAGGTCTGCAAGTTTCGCTCAACTGGTTTGTGCAAAATTTTTCGCGACGTTTAATCTTTTATTACCCAGTTCTTCATACTTGTAACCAAATAATCATTTGTCTAACGTTTTATCATATAATCAAGTTCTGCAACAAACCTTATTTTCTACCGTTGTGTCCACCACAAGGGCATCTTTCGATTTTGTGCTGCTATTCATATCGTTGCTAACGCTTGCCTTGCGCATCTTGGACAAGGATTTACTGCTCTTCACTTTCTGCTTTCCCATCTTCTCTTCTTCCTTCTGAAAGTTCTCTTCCGCTTTGTTAGCCACCTACACAGAGGCGGGGAACAATCAATCCGATCAATTTTTAATAAATTATAAATCGACTCTATGAAATAATATTCAAGATTGCGCTTACTTTGTGCTGCTGTCTCTTTAACGTCTGCAATTCTTTATTTAATTTGGTGATGAGCGATTGCACAACCTTATTTTCTTTCAGCTTATCCAAGGATTCCGCTATTAAAAGATGCTCGGGAACCTCTGCGAATCATAATTTTCAAGTAAACATTTGTTTGACCAAGAATCGCATTAATTAAATATTTGAATAAATACTATGATGAAAAAGTTTGATATAAATAGTACCGAAGCTAGGATTTTCTCCATCCGCGGGATAGTCAGAGGAACCAGTCTTCGTTGCCACGTTTGCCTTTCTGGAATCTTTCCTTTCTGTGAAGTAAACAATGACCTGATTTATCCAGTGACCGTTGAATTATTTTTACAAAAATAAAATTCCCTATTACATTAAAAAACACCAAATCACTATGAACTCGTATTCAAATAACAAGCCTATAATCCGCCGCTGAAATTGGACAATAACTAAAACTCACAACAGATTTATAAGAGTATTTCCACCAAAGTGTCTGAAACGGATAATGGGTGACGGGACTTACTCGGAGGATCTCTATCCATGAGCTGCGTTTCGCTAGTTGCCGACGGCGAAGTTGACACGGCCGCATGACTGGGCAGGGAGACAGAGTCGTCCCTAGACGCCGCACCGGCCACACTGCCGCCGCTGTCCCCGTAGCTGGACTGTTTCACCGCGCGATTGCCAGTGATGTCTGACATGTTCGGGCTCTTGACGGGAGTTTTATTCACCTTCGGGGGCCCCTCCGTTTCCTGAAAATGGCGAGGTTCACGTGTATTGGTTACAAAAAATTTGTTTGATGGAAATGTTTATGACAAAGGAACAAACATTAAAGTTTCAAAAATTACTGTTAATTCTTCACTGAAACTTGAAAAAATATTTCTCGAAAAATGTTGGCGAATTTTTAGGCAAAATACCAATGTACAGTGTGGTCCATAAAAAACAGTACATAAATATATTTAGTCATATTTCCTTTAATATTTTATCAATTCATTTTAATTTTTTTTACAAATAGGCTAACAATATTGAAGCATTTTGGCTATTTCTTTTTATGCTCGAAAAAGTCTCCTTCTGCTTTCACGCAGGCTCGAAGTCGAGCGCGCCATTTTGGCGACTGACGCCGACGCGTCAAATATGCTCAACTCACATCGCAGTCCTCCATGAGGCGGCTCAACTGTTCGGCGCGTTTCTCCAATTCCGACTGATATTTGATGGGATTGACCAACGCATCGGCGATATCTAGCGGAATAAAATCGAACCAGAACGTTTAGGGAAAAGAAACCCACAAAAGCTTGGTGAATACTGTAGATATATGTGGCTTAATTAGATTCGCCCCACATATAATCCTATTAAAAAAAAATCGAAAATGCACAAAATACGAAATTAATAAATCAAATTTATTTTTATTTTTTTTATTCCGGATCATTGTAGTAAATAGCATTACAGGATGTTATTGTACTCCTCGTGTCGCTGTGACAATGTGTGAGGGGCACATTCCAGTGCCACAGGATCGAATAAACGAAAGCCTGCTCCGAGAATCGAACCCGGGACCACTCGCTTAGTAGACTGTGACCATATCCACTGAGCCACGGGGGCCGACTAAATAAGAGCGACGTACCAGATAGTTTGTCCGGAACATAATCTTTCACCGTGATGTGGACAAAGAGAGTCGGAAGGGCAAGCGGTTGTCCACACTCATTTCTCAGAGATATATGCCGGTAACCTAAACACAGAACATTGAAGACGCTAAAATACCACGGCGTCGCAACAAATAAAAAAACTTTGCACTGGAATGAACTAGAGTCGTAAAAATATAACTTGTGACGAGGTACCTGGTCTCAGCCCTATCACAGGAAGCACGCGATGTCCAATCATTTTGCCGCCTTCTTCGCAGACTATGAAGCGAATTACGCACAGTTCCGGAAGCACAACCTGCAACAAACAATTCATAGTACATATTTAAATTATTAAAAAGCCCAAACTCTATAAACAAGGGACGAGCATATAATTTGGAGGCCAATGATTTACCTTTTTGAATACAAAAGGTTCGTCGTCGTATACAGGATTGATTCCGTTGTTCGGTACGGTTTTGGTGCGGAACTTTTTCCGAACGGTGTCGGCCGGAAGTCCATAACTTTCCACCTCCACGTAGGTGCTGACTCGCTTGTCGGTCAGAAATTGACCGGAAATAATCTGTTTTAGAGAACAAAAAAAAATGGGAACATGAAACCTCGATGACTACCGTCGAGCCAACCAACGCCACATAGTGACAGAGATATCTTTCGAATGACCAACCTTGACAGACATGGAGCCGGCAATGATCCCGTCCACTGTAGACTCGGCAAAGGGATCAAACTTCCGATCGTGTCGGCGCATAAAGTCGGGTTTCAGAAGGTAGCCGCTTCGTCCGTTGTACTCGAATATGCCCAAATTCAATTGCATAGCGAGATCTGAAAAGCGCACGTGCACAGAGGAACAACTAAGATCGGGAGGTGCAACTGGTCGCAGCGCACAATAAAGAACATAACAGATGACGCGCGCACGGTGGAAGCTACATTTGATGACTAGTTTTGAGGTGCAGAGGCAAGATTTGAAAAAACATGTCCAAAATTGCCAAACAATGGTTGCGAGTGACCGAGATTAAAAAAGAGGTGAACACAAGCCGTGAAAAGCTTATATTTGACGATAGAATTTTTTTTTAAACGTATCCGTCATTCTAGGGCCGGGCTCTCCCATAGGGTTGGTGGATCTGGGTCGAGATACCCGGCACACGTTGTGAGGAACGGGTGGATTTTTTTCAATCAGGAGTGTCATAAAGTGTTGAAAGATATTGGTGAGAAAGATAAGTGATATTTAAAAAATATTTGTTTGCCAAAGGCATTGCAGTACAGGCTGGCGACACTTCTGGATAAGCCCAAGTAGCGGAACTGTTCTAGAACTAAATATTGAAAAAGCACTTAAAGATAAAAAAATTTGGAATAAATGCAATTGTGGTTACGGTTTCGATTGCATTTTGTGCAGGGGATGGGGGATGGGTCGAAAGTACTTCTCATCTCTATAAAAGGTTTGATTGCATGCACATTCTGATAAAAGCCATCATAGGCAGCTCCCTAAGGCTCTCGTGATTGTGATTTACCAAGTGACTGAAAGTTGAGGGCTACTAGTTGGCAGCCAGCATTCCAAAACACCTAATAGCATTAAACAAAATATAGAAAAAAGTTGAGATTGATGTGTGCACTAGGCTAGAGATAAAATAATGTATAACCGGTAAGCGAATTGCAGAAAAAATACCGTACTTGAGGCATGTAATTACTGGAATCCACTCTCGTTCCCTTGGGATAGATTCGGCTCAGCTGCCGTTTGTTGTAACTGGAATATTGCTTAAGGAAGTATTTTGAAAAATAGATGAAATACGAGGCCAAGTCGACATGAAACATAAGAATACATTGTTCCACATATTAAAAAAATACATTCTCTGATCTCCAAAAAAATGAAATGGTAAGCTGTTACTATTTTACCAACAAAAATACAACATGAAACAAAAGCATAAAAATGCAATAAAACGCCTTAAAAATAATCCACGAGAAAGGATACTTTACAAAATCAACAGGGTGCTCTTTCAGCAAGTTGGTCGCATTCGTTTCGACAAAGGAAGAAATTTCGTAACTGCGATTTCTCTCTGCAATCACCATAAAATATTCATTTTTAGAAAAAGTACTACTGCGTATTATTAAAAAACAAACAAATTTTAATTGGAGAAACGACTTACTTTCTGAAACTTCGAAGGAATGAAAATGAACAGGTTGAATATAATTGACTAGCGCCGACATTTCCGCCCCGGCCTCCGATTCCTTATAGGCCGTTCCCTATTGGATAAATAAAACGAGTAAGCAGTATTACAAACAATACAGTGTTGGGTTCACTACTTTTGAAAAGGAACGCGTTTCCGTTACCGCTTTTCCGATGAAAACGGAATGCATTCCCGTTCCCGTTACTCAAAAATGAAAAGGAACGTGGCGTTCCTGCGTTTTTTTTTTCCAAAAGGAACGCGTTCCTTTTCCGTTCCTTCAATAAAAAATACAAAAAGTAAAGATAACAAGTAATGGCAAAAAAATTAAGCAAAAAAATTATTCTTAAGGTATTTTGCGAATAATTTTTATTCGAAGTCAGCTTTAAATGGTTAAGGACCAAATAATATTCAAAAGTTATGTTTCTTAATAAATTTGGAAGGCTTCGAAACGGGATAAATAACTGGAATATACTCAGAAATCTTGACGGACAGTGGCTGTCAAAAATAATAATTTTTAAGGGCGCGTGAGCAGCTTTGTTAACAGAAATCGCTGGTGACAGTTTCATGCAAGATTTAAGCCAGAACAATGTAATGGCACGATTCAAAATTTGTTCCGAGGACATTGACCATAAAAACAGTTTGTTATAAGAGGATTTCAAAGAAACGAGACATCAGTTGCGTTTTGGGGTGCAAAACATAGAAAAACAGCACAAGCAAACCGCACTTTTCGAGAAGGGTCTACGCGCTCATTCAAAATGATAGTAAAAATTTATCCCCAGGAATTTATTTTTTTCGAGTAATTTTTAAGGGTTGAGAATAATATGAACTTGAACGGAATTTAATTTAAATCCATCCAGCAGTTCTTTTTTTTTTAAATCATCACAGAAACTTATTTAACGCTTCTAACTGTTTTGTTAGGGGCGTGTTCAATAAGTTTCTGGGCGTCAGAACGTTGGATATCATTTCACAAAAAAAGTGATCATGTATCTTTGAATGGATGAAAATATGTAAAATGCCATTTACCCTAATATTTCCTTTATTATCAATAAATTTAATTTTTATCCCTTGTGAATAAATCAAATCGCTTCCAATTTCAATATTTCTTCTTGTATAAATATCTACTCTATTTTTTATTAGTCATGCATTCTGCCCATGAAGTCATGCATTATGTTTTTTTAGGAAATGAAGCTGTTTTGTAAAGGAACGCTTCTTTTGTAACGGAAAACCCTTTCCCGTTCCTCGAAAAAAGGAACGCGTTCCCGTTCCTCAAAATTAAAAGGAACGTGGCGTTCCTCCGTTCCTAAAAAAAGGAACGCGTTCCTTCCCAACACTGAAACAGTAGAAATAAATATTTTGCTAATTATAAAAACCAGTGACATATTTATTATTTTATTATATATGACAGTGACGTCCGAATATAGGTCACGCCATTTCGTATTGGTAAAATAAACCTATAATTACCTAAACTCAGCATTACTCAGATTATAAACGCTTACCAGTTCAGATGTCGTGTTTAGACTCTATGCGAAAGAAACGTCACCACGTGGCTTTGTCATTTGAAAATGACCTGTTTTCTAGACATACTACTATATATATATTTTTAAATTTTGATGTCTTTCATCACCATTAAAAAATTAGGACACCAATGACTGCTTGAAATTTTGTTTTGAAAATACACGTATGCAAATTCGATTCAATTGCAAAAAAAAAAAAAAAAAAAGAGACGAAAACAAAACGACAACCAACCGTCTCCTTATCCGCGCCGATCTCCTTAAGGTCGATCTGATCGATAATACCGGGTGGAATATCCTCCTCCACATCGCTCTCCGACTCTGACTCTGAGTCCTCCAGCGCGGCCGGACTGTCCACGATGGTCACCACCATACCGTTGGTGCCGCCGTTAACCGAGCCGGGGGCGATGGCAGCGACCTCGCCCTGGCTGTC
This sequence comes from Melogona broelemanni, assembly GCA_033995665.1. Taxonomy (NCBI): domain Eukaryota; kingdom Metazoa; phylum Arthropoda; class Diplopoda; order Chordeumatida; family Chordeumatidae; genus Melogona; species Melogona broelemanni. The sequence continues at coordinate 3,004 of JAUJYS010000300.1, read as the reverse complement.
GCTGCTGTTGGTCTTCTGCAGGCGCGCCACCGGGCCGCCGCCCTCCGGCAGCGCGCCCGGCGGCACGTAGTTAAGGCCGCCGCCCGGCGCCCCGGCTCCCTTCAGTTCGCCGTTTCCGGTGCCGTTGCCCGTGCTGCCATTGTTGCTGCCGCGGTGGTGGTAGTGCTTCTTCTTGTTCTTGATTATGATTTTGCGCAGCAGCTGGTTGGGCGAGGGCAGTGACTGACCGGGAACGAGCTAGGGGTTGAAACGAGAAAAAAACACATTTAGACGATTATGGAATCCATTTTGCAACCGCAGATACAATTAACTGAAAGGCATATTTTCACCAGAACAACGTAATCGAATAAACGAATAAATGAACCCCGAATACTAACTTTAAAAAAATCAATATATTACCGGATGAGACAGCATGGGGTCGGGTAGCAGCATGTCCCCGAATATTTTGCGACAATACATTGCCATTTTTGCTTGAACCTTGGGACTGAAAAAACAAACCAAGTGCATGAGCTACTCCGAAGTACAACGTATACACAAAAAAATAAGAAAAATAGAATAGTATACGAGTATCATTTCACTTACGAACAGTGATTTTCGAAGGATAAAATTATTGGATAATCTGATGTTTTGAAAGCGCTTTCTGCAATCGCCTCGATGACATCCTAAAACCGCAAAAGTGAACATGTAACAACCTTGTCTGAACTATAACTTTTGTTTCCGAAATTTCATAATTTCCGAATAAATTTATTTAATTTACAATGCACTTTTAGTAGAATATGCCCCCTCATACCTTGAACATGACTTCTGTGACCACGGTGAAACCATGAGTAATGATCGGCTCGTCTTCCGACGTTCTCCCGTTCCAACAGTCGAGCTCGACGCAACGACAGCCGGACAGAAGACACTGTCGATAGATTTCCACCGATGAACGGCCGGTAAGCTGATGACCTAAGAAATAATATTGAAATTGAGCCTATGCAGTGAACACGGCGTATGCCCGATAAAACCAAAAGTATAGAAAAAAAACCGTTATAATCCACTACAGAATTCGTCCAGATTCTTGAAGGGTTAAAAAAGTGTAAATTTCTCTTCACCGCAATTAACCACTATAAACCATTAACAAATTAACAAATGCCATTAACAAGTTAGTGCGAAAGTCTCATGGGGGAATAAAGAGAGGCGCGTTTCTACTTAAATTCGAAGTTATAAAAATAGTAAAACACGCGCGCGAACTAACCTGTTAAGTAGGTGTTGTGCGATGAATTTATAAAATAATGGGGCAGTGGCAGATTCATGTCTTCGTTGAGGTCGAATTTTTCTGGCGACACGATGGCGTTGTCGTCGCTCATGAGGTACCGCAAAAATCCGTCGAGGCTCATTTGGCCTAGTGTCGGACAAAAAACAAAAAAAAAAGGTTTTACATTCACAACATCAAATGGAACAATATATGAGTTAGGACTGTTCCTTTACATGTTTGATACAAAGGAACGCGAACGACCTAACATTTGTCTTGTCCAATCCTTTTCTTCGAATAGGAATTACGCGTAACTTAATTATTATTTATTATTCCGGATCACTCCAATGAATATCACTACAGGAGATTCTGTACCCTTCGTATTGCTGTGGCAATATATAAAGAGCACATTTTCACCTGTACCCCAGGATCGAATAAACGAGACGAGATTATGCAAATGAAAAAATAATTATTTACAGTTCAAGAGAGCAAATCTATTCCAATGAAAATAAATTTTGTCTTTGAATACGATTATGAACTGCTAAATTTATTGACTAACCAGCTAAACCAGTGTTTCCCAAACTTTTTGACCCGCGAATCCCTTTTTATAGCCAATTGCCATGGCGGAGCCCTTTGGAGGCCACCAATTTTAATGGCGGAGCCCCATGTCACTCAAGTCAATGGCAAAATTGAACAAGTCAATGGAGTTTTATTATATTTTTTTATTTTACAGGAGTGGCCGCGGAGCCCCTTGAAAATGGCCGCGAAGCACAGTTTGGGAAACGAGAAACCAAACAATTAGAAAGAGTTTTTTTGTTAATTAAATACAATTCAGCCTTCTTTCAATCTCGTCTCACACTTTTCCTCCAAAATGATATTCAGTCTGTGTGACCAAAGAATTTTGATAAAACGAATTTGATTTCCGAAATAGCCTCGAAATCAATCGATAGCAACGGCCCCCCCCCCCGGGCGTGAGTCCTGAAATCTGCCAGATAATCTCTCGGATTCAGAACGGAGGGGCATAAAATGTGTCGCATCCAATTTGGCCCGTAACGTCACCTTTCTGCGCAATACTGGGATCGGGCTCGTACTGGTTGATGACGTCCTGGGCACGCGCGTGCGTCACGTACGGATAGAGAATCTCGTTGAGCCGCGGATCTCGTTGCTGGTGATTGAAAAAGTACACCAGCTGGTCCGCCGACATGTGCGTTTTCGACGAAGACTTGTTGCCGTGTTTCCCGCTGCTGCATCTGAAACATCACAGAGAATGCATGCGCGTCAAAACAAATACCAGCATCCAATCTCGAGTAATTCCTTTACAATCCCATTACCGTTACTTCATGACCTTATCAGATGTAAAAAAAACACGATCGCGCCACAATGCTTCGGTATTTCAAATGTTTATAAATAAAATATTATATTTTTTTTACAGAAATTTGCAAACAGGTGTCATGGCATAAAACTAAAAGCAAAAAAAACAAAACTGTAATGAATATCACTACAGGAGATTGTTGTCTTGGCAATATTTGAGGGACACATTTTCACCAGTACCCCAGGATCGAATAAACGAGAATTTGCTCCGGGAATCGAATCCGGCACCGCCGGCATCGCAACCGGTTGCAATACTGATTACGCTAGATTATTATTTTTTTTTTATTTTTTTTTTTAAAGTCACCGTAGCGCCTAGTGCATTACAGGACTACTGCACCCTCGTATCTCTATGGAGATATGTGAGGGGCAGGGAAGGGCTGGGAAGGAGATTGGCAGCTG
>JAUJYS010000299.1:0-25684 GCA_033995665.1 Melogona broelemanni | reverse complement strand
TGCGATTGTTCTTATGAAAAAATTAGCCCATTAAAAAAAACTTTAAATTCATTTAAATTTGTTTTTTAATTAGTTTAGGAATGCTTTTACAAAATTTTAAAGCCTTCTGTAAACGTTTGCTCAATTTGTGGCCAAAGCAATTTTGAGTGCCTTTTTTGCGGCCATCCTGTATACACATTGTATACTTGACAATGTGATAAGTTTCACCCATGGGATCAGGAGGATACAGTCGCTCCCGTGTTTAATCTGCACGTCTGCTCCAAGCTGGGAACTTTGTTGTCAACAAGTATGGAAAGTTTGAGAGCTGGGTAAAGAGAGAGAGAGAGAGTGCTCGAGAGGAAGATAAGTCAAAAATACTGATGCAGACTCTTGCAGTCCTGTCTCCAAATGCCCAGATTTGTGCGCGTATAAAAATAAAACAAAATCATATACTCGTACTGCACTGATGTATGTTGCATCGGTATCGATATTGCACGCTTCAATCGAAACCACGTCACAAGGAAAGCATATTCATATAATATTTTCAAACAATGGATTCATGATTTATCACTAGAATATAATTGAGAACTACATTAAAAATGAAATAATAATGGAAAATGTTTTTTGTCTTTGACAAAAATGATTCAATAGCGGTAGTTCTAAACATTATTACTTATTTTTTCAATTGTTTTTAATTTAATGTCATATTTTATTAAATTTGAGATGTAATTTATTTAATTTTAATCGTATGGTTGCATTACGATTTCAATCACAAAAACTGTATTCACAGAAAAATTGCAATATAGAACTGTTGAGTTCCACTCAAGTTAAATTTTTTGTTAGAACCAATGTATCAGCACTGACAATGTTTCTCATTAGCAAAGCAAATGCAATGCATAATGTGCAATCTATAGTCTTTCCGATGTTTGCACTTTATAAGTATAAGATGACGCGATGGAGAATAAAGTACACTTGATATATTTGCCGTTTTAATCCTTCGAGCATCTTTATATGCGGCTTCAGTTTCACAGTCACTGCACAAAAGCGCATTCACAGAGATTCTCATATATCATGATAGCGTCACGTGCTTCGTGGAATAATTGATTTTGTCAAGAACCCACACAATCCAAAAAAATAGATGGTCGTTATCTTTTTTCAGTCGAGCTTGTATCTTTTACTTAGTGTTGTGATATTCGATTATTTCGTTGGCATGTACATTGTAGTCAGCCCCTGTGGGTGTCGATTTTCTTTAGAGCTTTTTTTGTTACACAGTCATACACCGGTATGCATTATACAATACACATGCACAATATTGAAAAATAAACATTTTAGAAAAAATATTACTTAAAATTTGGGTTTTAAAGTTACTTTGCATCGAAATATCATTCATTGATATGATAAATTTTAAAATTCAATAAATTTTTTCTTATACAGTAATATATATTTTATGTGAACAATTTTTTGAATAACTTCTAAAAAATAAAAATAAAACTTCAGACTATTATTCCTGTAGAAAAGATACTGCTACTGTTAGAAAAATGATTGCCGAAAAGAGATAATTTAATAATTTTTCAGTAAATGATTGTCGACAAGTACTTGCAAGTGCTTGAAATAAAACAAATAATGTTGCGCTTTTAATTAATTTACACGATAAGGCACACGGTGGCACCCCTAGTGTTGTACTACTAAAATGTCATTAACTGTGTCTGTAGCATGCTCATAGTAAAAGAAAAACAAGCGAACGAAGAAAACAGACCACCCTGTATAAGAAAAACATCATTTCTCCTTACCCCTTATAAAATAGCAATCACACAATGCACGCGCGCTATGCGGCACAGCGACCGATTGTTTCCCCTAGATCCATCCATCCATTCACTCCTTCTACAGACAAAATACGCTCGTAGATGCGCGAGTATATGCGGAGGCTGGGAAGGGAGACACGCTAAAAAACAGGCCATCGCCGACTCAGATAATTGTCGGTGTGCGATGTAATTACGCGATAGAGATCGTGTTTCCGCACCGCGCGCGTTTCCCCGTGAACGTACTATATTCCGCCGAGCACTTTCTCCGTTCACCCTAGAAAACGAATTCGTCAGGCGATTTCCCTATGCGAGTAAATAACGTAATAATATAAAAACTATACCTCGGATTGCCGAGCAAACGCCGAGTAAACGCATGTCAACAATGACATGTTCGACGTGTACGAGGGTTCTCGGAATACAACCAGCACCAGGGGTACCACTCTATTACGCAACTACGTTTAGCAAATGGGGGTATTTTAGATTTGTTCGGAGTTAAGAGACGCAATTATCATGAGTCAACTACACGATTTTTTACCAACTATTTCTAGGGTCCTCGCAATATTTACTTGTCAAACTTTTAAACTAGTTTCAATGATTACTGACCGTTTCTGACTGATCGTATCGAGCGGCGATCCAGGGTTCGATTCCCTGCTTGGGATCTCGTTTATTCGAATCAGGATGTTCAAGCGTTTAGAAGTGCATAGAATCCCCTATTGTGGTAATCACTACAGAAATTAATAATCATTAATTTTTTTAACAAATCCTCATACGTGATATTATTTTCATTTTCTTTAATCCTCATAAATCCTATTAAAATTTCACCACAAATTGATCAATGTATATGACCGATAATGTCAACGTGCACGAAATACTAATTACATCTGTAATTTCACCAAGTGCAAGTGACCAGTGACAGTTACGAATCTTCATGAATCTAATACTATAAGACAGATATTGGATAAAATAATAGGTGTATTCCAGTGGAAAATTAATGGCTACAGGGAATCAACAATATGGTGAACGCTTTTTTGAAAGCAATCAAATTCCCTCTGCTTGTCCTCGAACATAAAATAGACATTTATCTACTACTGCGGCGAACTCCGCGCGCGCCAATCATAAAGAAGGAACTATAATTGATTAACTCATTGTTGGCTTTGGGATTGGCACTTCCCCTCGCGTTGGCTTCCAGAGTAAATTGAGTTAATTCGGCCGCCAATAACTCCTGCCTGCGACTATTCGCTTATACGGAGGACAAATTTAATCGCATTCATACGTATAAATCCCAAAACAAGAAACAATTTGCCTTCCGCTTAATGGAGGTTGGCGTACATGGTTCCGCCACTCATGGTTCTCGCTGGTGACGGTGATAAAATTATCACCACGCTAGAACTAGGCCCAATAAATTATCTATTAGACCAAATACTATCGAAAAATTATTTCCGTTCATGCACAAAAATCAACGTTTTTCCAACGACTCGCCTAGACCAGTCGATATTGCAACCGACTCCGATGCGGACGGTCCCGGGTTCGATTCCTGCTACAGGCTCTCGTTTATTCGATCCTGGGGTACTGATGAAAATGTGCCGCTCATATATTGCCACAGCAACACGAGGGGTACATAATCTCATGTTCACTACAGTGATCAGGAATAAATAAAAATATATATAAATAAATAATATCCTCGCCTAATAAAAACGATTTTTCTGGTACATTCTAATTTCATCCATTCTCCCAAGTACCCAACACTCCAGATGTGTCTTTCCTTCATTAATCAACTCACGGATTAGGAATATTTCGAAAAACATTTGTTATGCCCATCACATTTATTATTAACTCCTAATGTAAATTCGCGAGCTGGAATTGATTGAGCGCTTCATATACGAGCACTGCATATCTTACATACAACTGTGCAGATACACGCCTTGATCGATCGAAGGCACTGTGTATACGCGCGACCGCGAACTAGAGACGAAATGCGGAACAAAGGCTGGTCCAAAGACGTGTGCGCGTACGGCTTCGGCCAAATTGTAGTCTTTTAACGTTGAGTAAACAGGCGTGGGTGCCCGTCTAGACAAAAAAAAGAGGACAGATAATTGACCGCCAGTTCCATTCAGAATGACCGCGCGCGTCATTCACAATGGTCGCTCGCATTTACTATATTTACGGGTTGTTGTAGAGGACCGCGCAATCGTAGCAGCGCTGTTCGTGCTTCTTATCCCTATCTGAAAGAGATGAAATTAATTCCGCCACAACCGCTGGCCCACTGTTGCCGTCGCCGCCACCGCTGCACTAAACCGCGCACTAAATCGCTCTTATCTTTTCTCGTCTTTGTTTAGACTTACATTGGCAACATGGTGGTTTCGGTAAATCCCTACAAGAAGCTGGCTATTTACACGCCGGAAGTCATCGATGCTTATCACCGGCACAATATGTACGAATTGCCTCCGCACATGTAAGTATACGGGTACAGCAACAAAGTCGATCGGGGTCGAGTTCGATCTGTTGCCGGTAGATGTCGCCGACTAACTCGGTGAGGTGAGAGAGGATGGAGGTGGTGGTGGGGTAGTGCGGGGGCGCCTTTCTAATTTTATCTGTCGTCAGCGCCCAATGACGCGAAAGACGCCGGGGCGGTGGTAATATCCCCGTTTATGCATGTGAGCTTCGATTCCAATCGAGATTGGAGGCGTCGAGCATTCAAGTGCTTCCGCTAGAAGGCACCACGTAATCTGGAGCCCCCGCAATGGGGGACCGATCGGTACGCCGCCCAGCGGAGAAGCCGGCATGCACGCACGATCTATTCCAATGAACTAACATTACAGTTTTATAATGGACGATTTCGCGCCGTCAGGAAATACGTTTTTCCAAATCTCTTTTTTATGCGCGATTATCTAGTTTAAAAAAATTAGGTTTATTTGTAAATCTAAATGATATTTTGTGACTAATTTTACCAATATATTTTGGCATCTTCGCTTCTATCCGTTTATGTCCTTCTATATTTGCTCAAATACGTTTTGATATTGTCGTTTATATCTTTATTTATTTACTCAAATACGAAAAGTGCCAATCTTGTTCATGTATTGTGGTAAAACGCTCACATTCAATATCGTGTAGCTGAAACTCGAGCATAGTTACGTCATGCTATCGAGTTTATCACAAGCCACAAGTGAGCTTCGATCACCGAGTAATCTAAGAGCATGGTGCGTTTTAACAAGACCCATGGAGAAATAGTTGTAGCTACTCAATTATAAGAATATGGGTATACGCTTCTGTGCAATGTCGGTTTTATCTTTATACATGTACATATATTCCTGAGTTTAAATCTAATAAGTATTACAAGTATTTGATTTCGTAAAAATTAATGCAAAGTTTTATAATTTTTCAAAATATTGTCAACTTTTGCTCTCACTGGTTCTCAACACGTTTGCTTGGTGCTATTAAAAAATAATGTCATCAAGTCAGATTAGGAGCGTTCCAAAAAAAAGTATTTATAAAAAAATATATATAGTTCATTCATGTACCTTTGTCATTTTGTGTGTTTATTTTCGTAATGCTTCTAGATACGCGTTAGCGGATAATGCGTACCAGGCAATGACTACAAAAAATCAAGACCAATGCTTAATCATTTCCGGTGAAAGCGGTGCAGGGAAAACCGGTAAGTGGTGCAGACGTTCTCATTGTCATGATTCTTAATCGGCGCTTCTCCTTGAAACTGCATGTCCGCTACCAAAAAACGACATTTTTTTTTGTGGAACTCATACTTTTTTTCTCGTTTTCATTTTCTCTATTATTCGACCGTCCCAGAAGCCAGCAAGATTATAATGCAATATATAGCTGCCGATGTAAAAAAGGAAGCAGTCAATTCCGTGAGGAGTCAACTGCTGCAATCAAACCCCATTTTAGAAGGTCGGTCGAACATATACGAGTGCGTGCATGCACATTCATATCTATGAAATTCTGTTATTCCCTTGCCAAAACGTTCGACGCGGTTCTCAAAGAACGATGGTACAAGAGCATGCCAAGTGAAAGAGAAATCTCCGTACTTTTCTGACGTCACCGGTCACGTGATCCTAGTGCAGTATATCGGAGCGCGTCGTGCAAATTGACGATTTTTGTACGATGTCGTTCGAATTCAGTACAGAAGTGCGACCATTCTTGTTTAACCAATGTGAATATAATTTTTCTTGGGATGAAAAGTGTGGGCATCTTCAGAATTGAATGTTATTGAATATACAGTAGCTGATCTATTCAGTAAAATACCTTTGCCTAAACAGTAATGAACGTGAAATTGTCATATTTTATTTTCCCTGGGTCACTGACCATTTAAATCGAAATTAATTAACGGGTCTCACATCCTTGCAAAAATCAATTTCCTCGTCACCCTAATTGCTGTTAAATTGTAGAGCAGAGGTGCCTTACACGAAGCCACGCCGGGGGGAGCTTTACGTAGGGCTCGCTATTGGTTTATACAGAGAGTCACGAAAGTGCTCTCAACGTACGTTTAATTGTTTTCGCAATTGCAATTTCAGCACGACTTTGCGTGAAAAGTAAAATTGTGAAAATTGGTCGGTTCTCGTGCCAAACAACAAAGTATTCTGTATTTAAATCATCGCTCAATTGCACGAAATATACTCTAAAACTTATATAAAAATGTTTTAAAAAATACAAATGTAAAATAAAAATCAGGAAATCAATTTAAACCCTTCCAGAAAATGAAACACATAAAACCAGAATATGTTATGCTGTTCCAACATTGAACTTTAACGGAACATAGCCTCTGTCTCAACAAAAATAAAGATTCAGCAAGCACATACTAAAAATTGAAATTCATTCATCGTTGAAGTCTTAAGGAAACACTTCCTGGTATATTGTCAGATATCATTCTCCGCTTATAACCTACGATACAAATTGTTGCCAAAAGAAATTCGATTGAACAAAAAATTGACGAGACACTCGTTCGGTACGAGTATAACCAGAATAGGCACCCGACACCTAATCACGTTTAGCCCACTACGCTCGCATTTATACCAGAAGCGGTTTTTTGTATACGCCTGAATGGGCACCAGTCACAAATCAGCAGTGTGCAGTATTTATCAGAGCCTCTTCGAGAATGGAGCGACGCGCTGCAACGAAAAATTGCTTCCGCCTTCGGAATATATAAACCTGAATTTGGTTGGAAGGAGTCCTTTCTTCTCCTCAGTTTCGGGGCTTTTCACCAACCCCTCCCTCCCTCTCCTCCACCATCCACGTTTTATTTTTTGCGGAGAGAAAATATCTAACCATTCATGGCGTGTTCATTTTGCCAGTGATCTTCATCGTGCAAAATAATTCAATGGCATTTTTAAATAGCGATTTGTAGGCGCTGATCTTTTTATTGGTGTTCCACCGACGCCAAACTACGACTCCGATCGTGTTTAAGAAACGCAACACACAAGGCATACTCTCTTAGGATTTAATCCAATCGCTATAAGGTTAAGGCTTAAGGAAATCCAACAAGAATGTGACTTCCCATCATTATTCGAGGCATTTCCTGATTGGGGGGAGTTTTCCCCTTTTGTCCAATAATTGTATTGTTTCAGAATGCGCGCATAGACTTTCGTATTATCGCCCAATTTCTCATTGTCATTAATTTGTCGGCGCGCGGTGGTGGCGTTTCCGGACCGCGAATGAAGTGGGTCGGTGGCATGAAGCGGAGCGCTCGCTTATTAGTCGTTTTGCTGCACGTGCGTGTCTGCCGAGTTTATGATAAAAAGTCTCGCGGAGCAATGAAAAGCACAATTCATACATTTATTGAATAGGAATTGAAGTACAGAGGAGGAAGTTCGGGATGGAAAAGGGCCTCGGAGTTGTTCGCTCTTTGCAGAAAGTGTACGCCGACAGCAAAATTCGAAGATCCGCGTTGAGATTGCCGAAAATGTGATGCAGTTAGACATACGAATCGGCTATGACGATTCGTGTCTAAAAGATAAACACATCAAACCAAATTCGCGACGGCCTGAACCGTTTATCAACACAACTGTTGCACTGCGAGCAATCGCGCGAGGTTTCAGGGTGGCGTCTAAGAAAAATTGTTTTTTTTTTACATCATCGTAGTGCTAATTACAACAGAATTACTGCACCCTCGTGTCTCTATGAAGATATGTGAGGGGCAGGGAAGGGAAGGGGAATGGCAGCTGGTATAGCCAGGCTGCAGGATCCACCCCTAAGCTCCAAATTAACTAAAGCTTTTAAAGTAACTAAGAGAACAAATTTACTCGTACATGAATAGTGGAATTTTTCATCTTGCACATTTTAAAATGAAGTTTAACTAAATGAATAGAGTATTTTTTTCTGGCACATCTCAAAATAGATTGTTTTTAGAGTATAGACAGTACACATTTCGAGCATCCCGAACATATCCCATAAACATTACGCGCGCCAAACACTTTTAAGCCTAATCGAGCCGGAGGCAAGATCACGTTATTCCTCCCCGTTCTACGGCATTCATCATAAAGCGAAAGAAGAACGAGAGAGAGAGAGAGCTAAGAGACAAATTTGAATGCCCAGTTTTTCCGGCAGAATCCGCTTATACGTAAAAAGGCAAGGGGACCCGCGCCGATCGAGACCGTATAACCCCATCAATAAACAAATTTTGATTCGCCTTTTGTGTTCACTTTTTATAACTCATTATCGGCACTTTGCATAGTCTATTCGGTGCGCATCTTCATTTCCCCCTCTCCTCCCTCCCCAACTTCTACGTGCAAGCCCTTCCAGCTTCGATATTTTTCCAGCTTGGTTCCAACTTAATCTTCCTGTGACCAAAATACACCAAAAATCCGAAGTCTGGCTACAATTCAACTCAAATAAAGCGAAAGTTCAATTTCATCCTCCAGCATGGTTTAAGCATAGTGATGATATTACTCTATCCAGTGCTCTCCAAAAATTCTTCCCTGATTTTAGTTACATCATAACAGGTGCCGTGCTCAAGATGGCGATTGATTTAAGATCAAAATAACCATTTTCGAATTGAGGTTCCTTAATAAACGTCTGCCTCATAAATACGAACAAAACTAACGGATTATCATTTATGCTATATTTTTCTGTCCTAGTCGTCGTACACTATTATACAAATACGAACATTTACCTTGCGCTATACAATAGAATGCCATCACTCAATACCAAGGTTCGGTGTAGGCCACAGTATAAGTGAGAAAATTATAAACCAACTCTTTTTCAACGACAAAAATAACATTATCACAGCAGATTTGAATTTCAAGCATAATATAAATTTGGAGCTTACATCAAGCATTTTTTGGTTGAAAACTCCTTTTCGGAAAAAGTTTAACGAAGAAACAGATTTGGCCATATTTTTATAAATTACTACAATAATAAGAAAAAATTAATAATTAAAAAAAAAACGCCACACAATTATTTTTAATGCGAAATTTTGGAAATGACAGTATACCCCATAGTAAAAATTACACGTGTAAATTTTCTTTAAAAAACATCTTTATTTGTGGTGGGGTCTCAAGAGGATTCCTCACCACGTCTCTTCCTCTGTCGTTTCTCCTCCTCCCCCTCCCACCATCACATTTGGCCCCATTACTTTTCTGACGCCCGCATCATAATTTTTCAGCTAAATTGGCAGTCGCGTTATCCACCGTTACACAGTCCCTATTAACTTGTCTCTCCAAAAATACCATATTTAACGCCCGCTTATCAATCACCACCCCACATCACGCGGCCTCGATATAATGACGCCGGGCCGAATTTATATATTCTGGCACTCGTCTCGCTCCTCAGTCCTCACCACCCACCACCCTCGCCCACCTATCTTCCCCTCTTAAAAAGTTCTCTCCTTTCACACAGACTATTTTATAGTCACCTCAATTCTCAGTTTAATACCACCTCGGTTCCCATTTTTATTTCTCCTATTTAGATTGACGCGATTTCGTTCCACTCTCTCAATTTACTCCGGGTCACAATTTTATCTCCCACCCTTTCCCCCCCTTAGTTTAACGGGCTCGTCCTTTTAAAACGTGCAAATACGTTTATATTTCAATCTCGTTTTATCACGTTCAACACGCCCTCTCTCTCTCTCCTTCACCCGCAGAAGTTCATTTGCGAAGAGTTTAAACTTAATTGACTTTTTAAGCTTTGCAATGCAACAGCAGATAATTAAAACCGAGTCGTTTTCTATTTAAAACTGTCTTCAGATCTTCGCATCAATTATACGAATCTCCTCGGGTGCCTATTCTAGCCAGTTTCGCTTAACGCCGATACGCGTATGCAACAGTCTCGCAAACTAGTCGATCGCTGTTCCATTCAAAATATCGATGAATCAAGCAAACTTGTAGATAAAATACAAAGTATCGAGTCAATATTAAAAAGATATCAACAGAAACGAAGTTACGCAACTGAAAAGTGCAAACGCTCATTTTTCTATCGATTCCGTTTATTTCATGAAGTCTCAGGAATGGGTGACCCCCAATCCCCTAATTTTAGACCTCGGTCTTACGGGTGTATACGAACTAACTTGAAATCCTCATCAGAGGGTAACCCCTAACTAACTCATTCCATCACCAATAAATGTCAAAAATCATCATTCCATTTTAGCAACATCTTCGCAGATCGATTTTATGGACTACGTCTAGCCATCACGATACTTTCATCTTCTCACATTGTTCCGATCTCGCTGCTTGGGCGCTCGTGGCTCATACTCTTACACTGACTCCCTTCGACTTTCGCATCCCCCCCACTCTCTTTCTCTCTTACCTATTAAGAGCTTATATCTCGACTCGTACACAGCGCGTGTTTGTCATTTTTCATTTTCAGTTCGATTTTCTATCTCGCATCTTCATACGCGATTGGATCACTCACCGTACGAGAGTGTAACATCCTGAGATCCAGAAAGTAAACGGGATTATACAGGGTCAGGCGCGTATCGTGACATTTGCAAATATCATGAAAACGAAGCGAGTATCAGAGAAATATTTCAGATGAATATTGGGCACACCGAAGGGCTAGTAGGATGGCATAAATTATTTTGAATTTGGAGGTCATTATCAAGGTAAACGTCAGTTTTGTCAATGGCAACCCAACGTTTTGCTTACAGATTACTATTCTACAGAAAAAAAAACATAATCAACATTTGTTTAAAACGTTTTTTTGATCTGGCCACTATTTCCAATTAATAATTAGCATCAAAGTTTACATTGATAAATGCATGTAGAGCAATTTTTTGCGAAACAGGTAGTGAATTTCTTAGTAAAAACGTCAAAAGCCGTTGTAAACGACCTATTCTACACAAAAAACAACCAAAACCACCAAATGCCATGAGAAAACAGTAACTCAAAAATTAATTTTCCCAAAAGGTGTACCTCTCATAGAAACCCATGTTAAATTTGATAAATTTCTGTCCATGCATAATATTTGGTGGCTTTGGCTATTTTTTGTGTAGAATAGCTCGTCTGACGTACATCCGTATATGGCCGAGAGGTAGCGTGCTCGCTTACTAACCAGCGGATCTGGGTTCGATTCCCACTAAACGTTGATTATTTTTTGTGTAGAATAATAATTTGTATGCAAAAGATAGGGTTGCCATTGACAAAAATGACGTTAACCTTGATAATAACCTCCAAATTCAAAATAAATTATGCCAATAGCCATTCATATGAACCCAACATTCATCTAAAACATTTACCTGTCAAACGCTTCGTTTTCATGATATTTGAAAATGTCACGATACGCGCCTCACCTTATACATGAATATGCACATGTGGATTGAAAATGTGCCAAAGACGAAAATTTGCAAAAAAAAAATATAGATATATGCTTTAACATCGTCTTTGTCGCGTCAGTTTAATTGTGGCCTATGTTTACCGATGCCGTTGATTAATTAAATGCAACATTATCTGAAACCAAACACTGGCAACTTCAAAGCGCACAGTAGCACGATACTAAGCTTATTTCAATTGAAAACAACTTAATTAGTTTTTTATATCTCCAGGCTATGGATTGTTGTCCTACTGACGTAAACTAAGATGGGAAATAACCAATTAAATAATTCCAGTAATGCATGATCCAGCAGAACAAGGACAGAAAAAAGATCCTTTCAAGACATTAGCGAAAACAGGCATGGGCCTAGTCAATCGAAAATGCATGCACCGTACACAAGTTACTAGTATACAGTTTTCAGGCCAGTCCAATGTGCTTAGAACACTTTAGCGGACTGTGCACGAATCCTTACAAAATAGATCAATGCCACTTTGGGAACAATTGCCACCGGAATAACGGAATTCTCTCCTAAAGCTCTGTGCCACCATTCCCCTACGATGAGATGGGTAACGTGATCTCAGGAGGCATATTGTCACAACAGCAAGCCCCTTATTAATAAGTAATAAGGATGTTCGGCAGTCGGCCGTGTCAAACTCACTCGGCATCAAACTACCGGTACACCCGGTGTCTGCACAATGTGATCGGCGCGTCTCGCGTGCGCATGCCCGCGCGTATCACTTTCGCTTCGCCCTGTACGTCTCGTTTAATTAATGCGGGGAGATTACGTAGCTGGATACATGTAATTACGTTTAAATTAACCTCCCGGACTTTTATGCCTCTCGCAAGCGCGATAAGATTTTGGTGTGTGCCGTCTTTTTTTTTTTACTTTCTTGTTTTCGCCGTCGAAACACAACAGTGTGCTCGAGAGACTATGGAACTAGCGCGAGCGTTAGGGTTACCTATGCTCTTGAGACTCACGCCAGAGCAAGAGTGCTTTTCGTTGGATTTTTTTCTTTTTCTTTACAAAATAATTTTACGGAGCGTATGCTACCTGAATTCGATCAGGGGTAGTCGAACGTACATACATTCGAGTGGTGATAGTTGGTTCACGAATGGTTGACTGAATACGTTACAGTCGGGAGCAACAAAAAAATGCGCAACGCAACCCTATATCGAAAGCAATCTACTTAATGGTTACAACGAGTGATTTGTTTCGCTTATAAGTAGATTGCGATCGAAATTTGTGAGTGTTGTTCTCTTTGGTGGACGCTCGACAATAAATTGGTGTCATCGACAGAAAGTCATCGGAAACGAAATTGCCAGTTTGCGAATGCATTTGACATTAATGCTTAACGAATGTTAAACGCAAGATGGTGATAAACGATAGCATTTGAAAGATTCCAGTGGCGGCTGGTCATAAACGGCAAAAGTGGCACACCCAGAAATAATAATAATAAAATGTTTGCTAGTATTTATTTAGTCCATAAACTTACTGTTGTTCGTTTATTTAGCGAGTGTTTGATATGCGAATTAAAAACAAACTGATTGAATAAAATAAATTATAAATCAGTGAACAAAAGTCGGATAGTTACACTTTTAATTCGGTCGGTTACAGCTTTAGGTTTGACATGTGACTTGCAGTATAGTTGAAGTTGGCCTCACCACAAAAAAGTGTAATTGTATTACTGTGATTGCCACGTGCGGGCCTGACACAATGCGTACGGTCTCAGGATTATTGAAATGCCGACGGCTTAGCTCGCCTGCACGGCAGTTAATTAACATGTCCTTCACATTGCTGTCACCTTATGTTAATACGGAAAAAGCGCGCGCAACTATTAATGGGATTAATTTTAGTTTTGTCTTCTGTTTTCGGCTCTCCCTTATCTCGGCACACGACGGGGTGACGACGCAGCATTCGGCAACGCAAAAACTCATCGTAACGATAATTCATCTAGATTTGTAAGTTACTCAATTCAATGAGCTCGAGCGTGTGTGTACGTCCGCCCCCTTGCACCTTAATTAATGGAATTCCCCATTTGTCGTCACTTTCGTTTTTTTTTTACTCTCCCTCATTCCCACTGCTCCGTTGACATGAAATGCATTAGGCGTTTTCCCAGTCTATTGTACTATTTTTTTGTAGTACAAGGCGTACGATTCAAATGTAAACGAGTCTAATAACCATGATAATCATACGACTGTTCTCAGCGAGCAGTTAGCTAAAAGATAGTGCCTCTGGGCGCAAATTGTGAACGCCAATTTAAGAGCTATTATGACTCAAGAAAACAAATTCAATTGATATTAGTGAATTAACTTTAGAGTAGATATACAGTGTCGGTCAAAATTTAAATGAAAATATTCAAGAATCATCATTTCATGAAAACCTTTTTTGAAATAATCAGAGATGTCGACAGAGCTTTTAAAAATGTTTTTGTTTACAAATCAATATGACAGTGGATATTGTTTAATACGCAAATTTTCTTCCCATAATTTTAGGGAAAATGTATGGATATAGAATTCGATTACAAAGGGGATCCTATAGGAGGAGTTATAAGCAATTGTGAGTAAATAATTTAGAATTGTCAGAGCTACCCGAATTTTGTATTCATGTGGTTACCAACTGGATTAAAATTATTTACCGTTATTTTTTTTTTTCACTCGATAACAGATTTATTAGAAAAGGTAAGATTATTTTATTATTGATTTCGAATGCAAGTTTTAGACGACTTCAATGTATTTTTCCGTAACACGAAATGTGTTTTTTTTATATTCAGTCTAGGGTAACAAATCAATCGCCAGGAGAAAGAAATTTTCATATATTTTATCAACTACTAGCAGGAGCGGAAGTACATTTATTAAGTGAGTAATTTCAAAATTATAATTAGTCTTATTTTTTCATATAGTGTTTATCCAATGTAAATGTATAATATGTGATCTTTGATTAATTGAACTCGGTTATAAAATGCCATTACATAATATATTCTATTTTTTTCCAGAATCTTTAAAATTACATAGGAACGTTGAAAATTACAAATTACTTAAGACCAGGAGCAGTCAAATGGATTGCATAGATGATAAACAATTGTTTTGTGCTACAAAGGTAAGAAATACATCTTACATGCATTCCTCTATTTTCTTTCTTTAAAAATGCAAATACTTATTTTAGCTTGTTTAAAACATTTCGCCCGAACTACACAGTTGACCAATGTGACTCGCATGGTCGCAGTCAGCGACGATCAGCAATATTTTGTGACATGGTCCGCAGCAACAAGCCAATGCGCGATGGACGCCCATTCATGCTACATTTATTCTTGATCGAGCTGACACAGCCTTTTGATTTATGGATTTCAAATATCGAACAAAGTCAACAACTACTATATTATCATTTTTCTTTTCTTTTTTCCCCTTCTCTCTATTTCTTCCCGCCACCAGAAAGCTTTAGAGGTTGTTGGCTTCAGCGTGGACGAGATGTTTTCTACGTTTCAAATTGTTGCGATCGTGCTCAAACTAGGCAACGTGCAAATTCTACCTCATACAAATATGGATGGCACCGAAGGGTGCATTGTTACCAATGAGTATGGTAAGTAGTGTCACGATCCGAATTGTAAAAATGTACCGTGTTCACAGCCGATTGCCGCATCCACCCACCACAACAGACGCACCCCTTCCACAGTGTGAACGCTATAATTAATAATTTAAAATATCGTGTATGTTTCTTATCGAGACTCAAACCAAGAACCTGAGACAGAACACATCCTGGTAACCTTTGCTAGTACAGTTGCTAATTTTATAATCAATTCCACTTAGATTGGAAATTGGCTCAGAATCTCGATTCTCTTCATAGTTCAAGCAAGTGTGGACTCTGTACGACTAATCATAGCCCAGTCGGCCTTGTCGGACTGCGGTTCGATGGTCCCGGGTTCGATTCCCGGCGCGGGCTCTCATTAATTCGATCCCTGGATACTGGTGTGCCTCTTCATATATTGCCATAGCAACACGAAGGGTACACGGAAATAAAATTAAAAAATATTTAAAAAACGAACGGTGCCTATAATCTGCTTGCAACCTTATCCTTCTATCTTACTTCTGTATAAGTTCCTGATTTGCTAAATAAGCTGACCTACACTATGAAAGCGAGTCCGCATTCGCCAAACCAGGCCATCAAGCTTGGATGATAGACCGATAATCACGGTTTTAGTTCTTGTGATTATCAATCCGCAGTCAACCTTTCCTCAAATAAGGATCACAGGTTACTTACTACAAGGCAATGCAACAGCAACACATATCACGTTGCTTTACGGAGAGATTGTCATCATTTGTCAACCAGCATCAAGAATTGTTGATGACCACTCACTCGACTCGCGAAAGAATATACATGGGGACAAATCTAGAGTGCGTTCTGGTTCTCCCCGTTCACCCCCCTCACATCCACCACTGCAGGTGTATTGGCTTGCCGCCTCCTTTAGAATGACCGTTTTCCATTTCAGAGATTGATGATGTCTGTGATTTATTACGCTGCGAAGTGCCATTATTATACAGTTCTCTCACGCAGAAGATGGTGGAGGCGAGGATGGAGCTTGTCATGACCGACCTCACTGCCGCCGAAGTAAGCAGAGATTAACGGGAGGGATGGTTGTGAAACAAATTATGGGTTGTTGCCGATGGGCACTGGCCACCCAATAACAACAAAACATTTGCATTCAAGATACTTCATGTTCTATTGGTTACATCAAACAAACATACCGCACTATAGGGTTAAATAAACGATGATCAGAGATCAAGTCAAACAAAAGAACATAAAGAAAGGCTATGCATTTTATTCGTTCTGTAATGCGCGAAGATAATGACTTTTAACAGTAACTGTAACTAATTTTATATACAAAAAAACTGCCCAATTTTACCGATTTCCAAATATTGATCGGGTCCTATAACGGTTCCCTGATCTAGGAGTTCTTAAACCAAAAGATCCCCAGATGGAATCTCTCATTTAGTTGTCTTAGTGATCTAGCTCAGACTGAAATAGTATCGATAAGAATCCAAAACTAGTTGTCATTTTGCAAACGGGCTTCAAAGAAGAAAAAAAAAACATTTTTGTGACACATGACGTTATAAATTATAGAAATAATTACGGCAGAGAGAAATTATTGATGCTTCAATTTTATTAAATTAATTTGAACTTTTTTATTTTAACGCTTTTTAGGCTTCCTATACTCGTGATTCACTCTGCAAGGCCTTATACAGCCGTCTATTCACTTGGCTAGTTGGAAGGATTAACGAAAGCATTAAAGTAAGCCGCATTTTCATTCATTAGCTATTATTAAGTGAATATAAACAGTACTTTAAAGACTGGTTGTAAGTAATATTTTTCTCCCGCAGCTAAAGAAACGAGGGAGGAGTAAAATAATTGGAATTTTAGATATTTATGGATTTGAAGTATTTGAGGTATGTTATTCCGGTTGCTTTTTTTATACAAGTTTTTGCAATAACGTTTTTGCTACAACTCTACTGAACATTTTGTTTACACGATATTTTGTTCTATTTTCATTTGGCATAGCACAACAGCTTTGAGCAACTTATTATTAATTATTGCAACGAGAAATTGCAGCAAATTTTTATCGAGCACACTCTCAAAATTGAACAAGAGGAATATGCAAAAGAGGTAAGCACAAATGAGTAAGGAACCAACATAAGCTTTTATTTAATTTTATCGTACTTCTGCATCTTTTAATTATCTGAAATCGTTTTCTTTAGGGAATGGACTGGTCGCCTGTAGAGTATTACAATAACTACGCCATTTGCGATTTAATAGAAAAGGTAAGTGTTCTTAACTACAATATACTAAAAAACGATTACGTGAAGTTAATGGAATCCAAGAAATTACTTTAGAGACTAAAATATTAGCCGTCTCTGCAACTCATTGCAAGAGAGTAATTTGTCTGTTGCGCGTTTTCCTGCAGAATAATCACGGAATATTAGCTATTTTGGATGAGGAATGCATACGAATGGGGCACGTATCGGACGAAAGTTTTCTAAGGCATCTGGATCAAGTCTGTGGCGACCACCCGCACTACGAGAGCGCTGCCTGTCCCGGAGAAAGCAGTGGCGGAGAACTTGAGCCCAACTGCTTTAGGATACGTCATTACGCGGGAAGGGTATGTAAATTAACAATGGGACCTTAAATTGAACAATAACACTTTTAAAGCTTTACGAACTTTTCAGCGAAACTTTTCAAACTTTTCATAAAGACTTTTCTGTGAAATAGCGAGCTCACCCATTATTTGTTTTAACAATTTTTGTTTCAGGTCACCTACAGCGTCACCGGAATTTTAGATAAAAATAACGATCTGTTATCACGAGATCTAAGCCAGACCATGTACCAATGCGAACATCCTTTAATCAAAATTTTGTTTCCGGAAGGTAAATATTTACCGATTATAGATACCGGTAGTTACAGAACATGAAATATGAAAATTAATTGAGTGGGAAAATAAATGTAACTCATATTCGATTGACAGGAAATCCTAAAAGGACGACGTTGAAGCGACCAACAACTGCTGCCACCCAATTTAAAATATCAATAAACGCTTTGATGAAAAATTTACTTTCGAAATGTCCAAGTCATGTTCGATGTATAAAGGTGAGGCATATTGTCAATTTTTATTATTAAGACATTGGCTGTTTAGCGAATCTCAATGTTGGTATTTTGGTACGAATTATTAAGTAGTGTGTAATAAAAATTTCAACATCGAATTACAGCCCAACGAGTTGAAACAACCAACGATATTTGAAATGGCTTTGGTACAGCATCAAGTTAGGTATCTGGGGTGAGTCATGACAAGCATGCATCAATTGTAGCCCATTTACACGAGTGTAAAATTTGTAAGATTCTAAAATATAATACGCAAAAAACAGATTAGTAAATATATTTTAGTATCAAAACCAAAGTAGAATCATCAATCGATTGCCAATTATTATTATTGGATACATTGGGTTTACGAGTAGATTCAATCCTTGCATCTTTTTTAAATATGATTGAAAAAATATAAATTACTGTGAAAGTTAAAATATGATTGACATTTTGCAACATCTAACAGATCAATTTGCGACAGGACACAACCTGTCTGTAAGTGTTCAATTTTTTTATTATAGTTTATGACTATATTTTCCCTCTAAACAGATTATTGGAAAGCGTGAAAGTGCAGCGAGTGGGTTTTGCATTCCATCAGCCCTACGACCTATTCTTAGCTCGCTTCAAGATGCTGTCGCTCAACACATGGCCGAGTTGGCGCGGCTTACCGGCCGAAGGAGTTTCCGTCCTGCTCGGAGACTTGCCCATTCCGTCGACGGAATTCTCGTTTGGCCGAACCAAGATTTTCATTCGAAGTCCAACCACGGTAAAATCGCCAATAAAAAGCACAACCCTCTCTCTATTCGACATTTTGGGGCATGAGGAATCAAATTGCAAAACGGCAAATACCTTTCACATAGATAAGAAGTGGGGGAGGGGTGAAAATATTATGTATTTAACATATCGGAGTAGTTTACCGTAAATAAAATCTAATATCCCATTGTCTAAAATAATTATAAAAAATGAGAAAAAGAGAAACAAAAAAATTTCCCTTCAAATCTGTCAGCCACCTTCGTTTTTCAAATTTACTAATTTTCAAAACATCAAATCGAATGTGCTATTTCCATTGATCTCCATTCGCACATCATTCAATGCGACGCGCCTGCGCGCATTGCTTCAATGCAAGCAGTGATTGCCAACTTGATGAAAAATAGCACAGCGTAATAGTTTTGATCAGCGTTGAGTTCAAAATTCGCAACTGCAATTTCGTTTTAAGTACAGGGTGTACTTTATTCAACCAGCCACCTGAATTGGTTGTTTACACAGTAATATCGCTCGCTATTCTTTATTGGTGATTTTAATTTGGAAATTCATTTTTTTAAGGTGTTTGATTTGGAGCAGTTTCGGCGACTGAGGTTAGACGAACTCGCGTGCCTCATTCAAAAAACGTATCGAGGATGGAAACAACGGAGACTGTTTTTAAAAATGAAATGCAGTCAACAAACGATCGCTTGTCATTGGAAAGGGTTCAAGGTGAGTGCAGCTGTGTAGTGTTCAAATTGTATAACTAAATAAAAACGCTAAGACCGGCTTACGCCTACCTAATAAAACATGATGACGTCATAACGGCAGTGTTAACCTTTTGTAACAAAAAAACCTACCAAACTTAAATGAATAGCTAGAGCTGTGTAGATAGACTACGGTATCGAAATTATACCAATGCCTTCGATTCTTAATCATTCTGTGTGACTTTTCAGACGCGGCAAATGCTATCACAAAAGACAATCTACAACGATGTGTCTGGGGCTCACGGGAAATTAGGAAACAGTGACACGTCATATTGGAATGTTAGTTTATTTTTATTTTTTCTTTCCCATTCTTTTTATTTTTAACGAGGATAACAATACTTATAATCATGAGTGATCTGCATGGCATCGTCACATGTAGCTAAACGTGTAGATTATTTTTTTTCCAATCTAACACATCTTGGTTGTACCCAACCCTGACTAACTTTTTTGTAAGAAAAAAATACTATAATGTTTTTTGAACCATTCTCACAGCTGCTCAATTAAAAAGATTGGTTAATTTTTCAGCCAGAGAAACCACAAAAAAAGGTCTACAACGATGTGTCAGAGCCTCTCATTCAATTAGGAAACAGTGATGGCCCCAGTTGGAATGTTAGTTTTTTGTTTTGTTTTGTTTTGTTTCATTTGTTTGTGTTTTTTTACTTTTTATTGGGACATGTCGAAACATTTATTTTTGATTTTTGAAGCTTAAGAAGGATCAACAAGGATTCATTAAAATACGTGTAAAAAATATTGAAACAGTGGCATAATAATAATTCATCAATATTTTTGGAAAGTTCTATATTTATTGAATACTGTTCAATATTATTCGAGAACATCGATTTATAATCAATCAAATTATATTATTTCAAACGCAAACTCGAACCTTCGTTGATGTGTTTTATTTTTAATAATTGTCGACTATTTTTCATTTTTTAAATTTTATTTTCTCCTATTCATTTCAATTTAATTTCAAATCAATAGCTACATATCGAAAGGAATAATTTTACGTCCGGTTACTAACTGTCACCGTGCGCAGCGAAATTCAATGGCAGCGAACCCGTATGTTTAGGCCTACAGTAATCTTCTCCGATCGTAGTAGATAGCAAAACGTATTCCCTACGCGTCCCGATTACTTGACAGCTTAATTTGCAGGGATTACGCTTGCGGACTCGAGCCCACTTATGATTGCACGAGCGTATATACAAAGAGTGTATGGTTCGTTTGGTCGATACGTAAGCCGGCTTTAAGCGGACCGCTACAAGAGAGATTAAAATGGCCGAGAACCCCAACCACGTTGCACAGTTTACAACACACGTATTTCTCTTTTATCTTTATCGAACGTACACACACTTTTTTTCAGTTAACACTGCCAGTGACGGCACCCAAAGCGTATAGCGACATGGGGAAACGGTGTTGTCGATAATTCAAGGATAACACATTAAAATTTGGAGACTGATGAATATTTTTTTTTTAATTATTCAGACATACTGTACATGTACAATTTTTAAATAGCAACAATAAAACAGTAGTCATTTGCAAGACACCTTTTTATTTTGTCATTCTTATGTATCATTTCTTAAAATGGTTTAATATTCGTTTAATAAGACGATCTTGTCACTGTACTGTACTGTATAAGTAAACTATAGAAATTTAAGAAGTGTAATTTTTAAGTTTAATAAATCGATAAAGTATGTGAAACTTAAGTGCTAAAAGAGTCCAAAAAACGAGACATAATTTTGTAAAGTAGAAAAATGTGGCGGTTTTCGATTTGACGATTTAACACAGTTGAAATATTTTATTTTCTCTCGTAGGCAAGAGACAGATTTCACGAATTGAAGCTCCACCGCAAAACCGAATGGGCAGCGTTAGTAATTCAAAGAGCCTACAGGCATTTTAAAGTTAGTCGGTTAACTTTATCACATTTTAATTAATGTGCACGTACTGCACAAATGCTTTGCAATTTCAACAGTATTATTTTACAGTTTCGACAACGTCCGATTCGTTTGGTTTTGCCGTTTCAGAAAAAGCAGTACCTGCGCCACCTAGCGAAACATCTTCCTTCGTTATCGCCGGCCAGCAGAGCTTGGCCACCCTGCCAGTCACGCTTACAAGAGCTTAGTCGATTACTTTGGAAATTATTTCATAAATGGAGGGTGAGACAATATCATTACAATTACGCAGCGTAAAGACATGTGGTCTAACCGAGTGGCGGATTTGAGCATTCATTGCATTCTCGTAGACTACTTGCGCCCTCTTGCTTTAAACCCTTCCATTATAAGTGTACTAACATAACGGTAGTAACAATTTTAATAATTATAACCACTGTATTTCATTGAGGTATACAAAAACCTTTTTTTTAATAAAATTGAATTAAAGTTTGCTATACATTGGTATACCAAGCTTTATCTCCTGTTTTCTCCATAAATAATATTTTCTAAGGCTTGCAGGAGAAATAATCCATTTTTAATGCATATAGAGAAACTGCAATTTTAAAAATGAAATTCAAAAAACGCCAATGCTAACAAAATATGATTGTGTAACGCAAACGTACAAGTAATGTTACGTTACTCTCTCGTTTCGGCATCTGCATATTGCTGTTCATAAATATAATATTTGTTTATTTTCTCACCCATCAGTGTTTCAAATACCGCCAAAAATACGATCAGACATCTCGAAATAGGATGCGAGAAAAAGTTACTGCCAGTATTATATTTTGTGATCGCAAGGCTTCCTATCCAAAAAGGTAAATTTTCGCATAACTCGTTTAGTAGCACCTATTACAGTATTCTATTTTAATTGACAAATATTGAAATGACGAAGTGTTCTCCGTATTTATTTGTTAAGCTATATTTTTATTTAAGTTTTATCCTAATTTGTAATCATTTATTTTTCTTTTTTTGCGTTATCTTTTTTTCTCCTCCCCTTTTTTCAACTATGACGCCCACCTCCCATCCTCTTTCCCCCCAAATTCTCCCCATCATCCACATTTATCCACCTTTCCACTCGCACGACCTCTATATCGGTCCATAGCATAGCGCAACCGTTTCGTGGCGACTATGCTCGACTAAGGAAGAATCCCAAGTGGATGAATCTGTGTAGAGAGAACAATGACCAGTATATAGTGTTCGCCGAAATGGTCAATAAAGTGACCCGTAACAGTGGCAAGGTAGCGTATGCCAATAGTCACCTTTTACATTTTATTCACAACGTCTAATAATGTTGCTCTCGCAGGAAATAAAATAAAATCCAATTAGTAACGCAACGAGATTGCTTATTCCTACACACGATGGAAAGCCTTAATAAACTAGCTTTAAACTTGATTCATCAAATATTTACAAAGCAATAAAATATTTAAATTTAGGCCATCAAATACTTTACAAAGCATAACAAATGCGTCTGTAATATTGTCATAATAATAATAGTGATACTCTGTAATACTCTGTGATACTCTGTATTTCCAACCGGCCTTTGCTAGTAATACTGGTAGTAATACTGGTAGTAGTACTGGAATATGACTTTCGCAGCTTTTGCATTCTAAATTCAAAATAATGTAACATTTTAAATTTTGAATGAAAAATTGAAATGTAAATATAATTATCGACGTAGTCTAGTCGGTATTGCGACCGACTGTGGGGCGACGGTCCCGTGTTCGATTCCCGACGTACCACCAACTAAATGGCTCGAGCAATACGATATTGTAATATTCCCTAAGTGATTACAAATTTAAAAAAAAATCAACTTCGCTTACTACCTAGTCTGTTGTAAGAGACTAGAACTGTTGGAGACTCAACGACTGTCAAATTAACTTAGCCGCTCTTAGCGGCTAAACTAACCTAACCCTAATCCTACCCCATACCATGCTTGCAAGCCTAATTTTGTTACATTTTTTAAACTTTTCATTTTTGCATGAACTAATGGCGCCAAAAAAAATCTTCGTATTATTATTATTTTTTTCTTTTTGTTCAGATAATTGCTTGCCCCCACCGACTAACCGATGCAACAAGTCTCAAAATAATATTTATCTAATCTATTAACATTGCAGTGTGTCCCATCCCTTCCAAGGCGATTACGTGCGCTTACGGCACAATGCCCAATGGAAAAAAATCAGTTTCGACACCAACGATCAATACGTAGTGTTTGCCGACATCATTAACAAAGTGACGCGCTCAGGGGGAAAGGTAAAAACGCTACAGCTACGCTACGCTACAACAAATAAGCGCGGAAATTTCGTAATTCCATGTTCACTTTTCACGGGCAAGGAAGGGGGCACTGAAACAAAACAAAATATCAATTTTGCGATTGCAAACGAGATCTAATATTAGTAGACTGGAAAAAGCGTTTTCTAAAAAACAAAAACATTGCGACTCTATGAATGAACCAAGTTTACACGATACACGTATATCATGTAATTTGGTCCAATAAATACTTCTACCTCGGGCCGGGTTCGATTCCCGGCGCAGGCTTTCATTTATTTGTTAGCTTGGGGTACTGGCCTTACCCCTGAGCTTCCATTATGGAGTCCAGAGCTTACGGGTGGATCCTGCAGCCTGGTTATTCCAGCTGCCTTCCCTTCCCTGCCCCTCACATATCTCCATAGAGACACGAGAGTTCAGTAATCCTACTACGGCACTACGGTGATTTAAAAAAATACAAAAAATTTCATTGCAAATTTTCATGCCAACAAAAATTGACCAACACTAAGCAGAATAATCGTCACATTGAAAATGCATTTTTATAAGGTGTCATTTGTTAAAAATTGAAGTTGCAATGATTTTTTGAACAAAAATCAAGCTTTGTTATATCGAGTTGTCTATACAAAGTTATTTGACCTTCGCCTATTGATTTTGTTTCCAGTGCGTGCCAATTTTGTTCGTGCTGTCCACAAGCGCTATGCTGGTCATGGATCATCGAACAATGCACATCAAGTATCGTGTTCCAGTGACCGACATATACCGTCTCTCACTCAGCCCTTACGTCGACGACATTGCCATTTTTCACGTCAGGGCCGTGAGTGATTCATCTTTCTTCCTAACCTCAATCTATTTCACTTTCCACGCTTCGTCTAGTTAAACATGTGGATTAACGTCCCCACCCCCTCCTCATTCGTTATTGCAGAGCGAGCTCACCAAAAGAAAAGGAGATTTTGTATTTCAAACCTGCCACGTTATTGAAATCGTTACAAAGGTATTCTTGGTCGTGCAAAACGCCATCGGAAAACCACCGGAAGTCAACGTCGCGACAGAGTAAGTTTTACGCATAAATTTAAATTAACTTACCCATAAACTTCGGATCGCATTTAAGAGATCAGCAACGGGACTGGCGCCGCTCCACGGTTGATGTCGTCATAAACGTTGCCGGGCCTCTACGTTGTCAATATTTTTGAGCGCAATTCGGCTATTCCAAAACATTTGTCGTTGTTTTTCGCACACTTTAGGTTCGAAGCCACCTTCGGCAACCAAACTGTGACTTTTGTGTTCAAGTCTACAGGCCTTCCAGAAGTTCAACCGGGTCAAATGAAAATCCTTCGCAAGGGAAACCGTATGGAAGTTGTTTTATGAGATTGGCACAATGCCTGGTGATGAGCGACGCGAGCGAACTGAACATATTTCTACACGCAGCGCAATTTGGCGTAGAGGGCGGGATGTCGAAGCAGCGAAACAAACAACAACTAGACGCTGATAAATCTGCCTCGGCGATGCATTCACTTACCACCAAACCCCCTTCATCAGGGCCATGATCAGGCACAATTTTCCCCGGCTAGTCTCTCTCTTTACAAAACTATGTTCGAAAATCAAACTCACTACCTTTCTGTGGCTTTCTCAAAGGATCAGCGCAGTATCCAAATTGTTGAAAGGTCATTGTGACTGAGGCTAAAGCCATTATTTCACTAGGCACTAGTCGCTGCGACTGCACGCGCAGCGTGCAAATCACAGCATCAGTACAGCGAACAGAGCGTCGGTTCATTGAGCCATTTTGTTTTCGTCAGTAGTCGCTGGCTCCTGTCGAGTAGAATTGAA
>JAUJYS010000298.1:0-25686 GCA_033995665.1 Melogona broelemanni | reverse complement strand
ACACCCATGCCAAGTTTTAAGAAAATCGGTTAACTTTTCGCGAAGATATGCTAAGATGAATTTTGGGTGCCTTTTTTATTTGCCCACCCTGTATACTAGACCAAAATAAACAAACCTACATTTGCTTAACTGGAATAAAATAATGATTTCTAATATTTTCAAAAACAATGGGAAAATAACTGGACACAATATTTAGGCAATTATTGGTTTTTATATACCCAAGACCTGGTTCAGGTAATGTTAATTTTTATTTTATTCGGTTTTTAAAAACGCATTGTCGCATACTCAACATTCAGTCGTATGTAATATTGCGATCAGTTAATCTTTAAAGATTAATTACTGACATGATTTCGTGACATGTTTATTATCTACATTTAGATCACATAGTTATACGGTAAATCTTATGTCTAAAAATGTGTACAGTAAATATTGAAAACATATTGATGAAATGATCTATCCGTAATGTCTATTTTTTATTGTTTCTCGGTTTTCTCTATGTGAAATGTTCACATTCTCGACTTTCGTTACTCGCATTTGGACTAGTTTGAGGCTTTTGCTATATCATCGGGGAAAGAGAAGCTTTCCACGCGGCATGCTCCACCGTCGGACCACGTAACCCTATTACCAGCGAGAGTAGGGATCTCTTTTGCGTAACGGGGGATCAGCTTTTCTAGACCGTGCGAGATGGAGGGGGCGAAAGGGTAAATGGAGTTTTTCGCCCGAGTTCCATAAATCCTTGGCGGCAACGGCGCGGGCACCTAACATTATTTCTGGACATGCACGGCGATTCTGTGATTCTTCTGGTCGTGCCGAGATGCACTCCCAGTAGTAATTGATGTTCGCCTACGCATGTACACTACAGATAATATGCTGGGGGCTGCGTGAGTGCATTACGGAAAAAACCGACGCGAACAACAAAAAAAAAGAACTAAAAAAAAACACGAACTACATTTCTGGAAACATAATTTTGCGAAGATGAAAATTTTCGCATCTCGTGTTTAGGTGAAGCGGCATGTCGGCCGGGTCACTGATCCCGCGTGTCGGCGACGGCGTAAAAGGAAATCCCCAACCCCATTTTCACGCCGGTGTAATTCGGTTGAAACGGGGCTAGAGTTTATAATCTCACGAATTGCGGCGCCTAATGTGGCGCCCTCTGTTGTTTGTACATAGCCGCCGGATAGGAAAAAGATGCGAGGCTGGGCTAACCCTGTAAATATCGATTACAAAAACCTATACAAAATGTTTCAAGTCATTTTACGTGGTTTCTTTTCCTAATATCAGTGAAATAAAATTTTCCCGCGTTTAAAATGTTAGCTATCCTAATGATCAATATATTATTGAAATAAGTATATCGTTAAAAAATGCATGCATATGACGTAATATACAAGTATAGTTGAATGACTAGTTAAAACAAATAATTCATAATATGCAAATATCTTCGCCAAGTTGACCACAAACCACGTAATTTTCCGTATCTAAATTTATGTTTGTCATCCGCATTTTTAATCGCTTCGCTTATTTGTGCCATGTTCTCTCGGTTGGGATGGCAAGAGCGTATACATGTAAAAAAAAACCTTATCTAGGCTTCTGACAAATTTAATTAATCTTTGCAAATTTAATTAATTTTTATAGAACCGTATATTTAATACTGTCATACCGAAAATATTATCCAATTAGCTTCAACAAATGAACTATGGAAATCTTAATCTACTGGACGTGCTTATAGAGTGTTTGTCAATGCTATATATACCTGTTACCTTAGAACCGGTGTGATTAATATATTATTTTGCAATTTGTCAATATATCAGTCATTAGTTAAGAAATCGAATACTCAGTATTTCGAATAACGTCTCCTGCAACCGTCTATGTACAGTGCATTACAAAATATTGTTTAGTCTACAAATTAATGCTTACGATAGAACGAATTCAGCTACTATCGCATTAGCCTAAGGATATTTACATTTATTTTCGAAAGTAGATTGTCCAGAACGAATTATCTTGCCAATGTTATTTTAGTTTATGTATTATCTCTTTCAAAATAGAATTGCATTTTCCTATATTTCTACCCAATGCTAAATCAATTACAATTCTTATTTCCTCGAACTTCTCTTTAGAATAATTTCGTTGTCTCTTGCTTCTCTTTAGTATAATTTGGCTCGAACCCATTTTATTAGAACAACAAACACATATATCATTATTTGCGCTTTTCGCATGTTGTCTCATCCGGCGACTTATACGGCAAGTGAGAGGCTACTCAATCCCCCCATCCACAATATATTGCTGCACATAGGTCTCATTACCCGATGTTAAGTTTACAAACAACCCTTTCCAAAACCCACAATTAACAAAATCCATTTATTTTAACAGCATTATTTAAAAACCATAATCCCGGTTACTTGAATCAAAACAATTCATAGATTATTAAATTATAACAAAGATTTCGTTTCTAATTAAAGGAATTAGGAAACCGCGAAAGGATGGTCAACATACTGTTCGCATTTCGATTGCGTTGTAAAATGGAACCGCACGCATGGTGGGGGGGATCTTTCAATAGAATGACCGCATCTGTGCCATTTCCTAAGTGGGCGCAACCGCACCTACCCTACGGCGTAAACAAACACTGGCATTCGAATAAGCCCGCCGTTTTCGTCGGTGGACTCTGACCCACCGAGATCAAACCACGTAACCGGCTGCCATATGCTGCTGCTATTGCTGGTTCTGGTTCGGCCCCCGGAGCGAAATTGTTTCGGGTTTACGACAATTGCGTTATTATGCAACCGTATAATTTTAATTGCGCAATGATGGCGCCCCGCGTACTAGTCGGCGAGGTCAGCCAGTACATACATTTACTCAGCGGCGTGGGGTGTTTTCGTCGTTGGCCCCGCTGGTTTTAGCCCGGTCGCTCGGCCACAACCGCGCACAGCGGCAGCTGGAAAAACGTTTCCGGCGAAATGGAAACGTGCGGCGAAAGGATATGTATCAGAGTAGAGGACGGATCGGACTTTTGTTTCGGCCTAGCACACTCTGGCCAACCGAAGATGCCTGCGTCTCCTTTTCGCTCAAATGGGGAGCCAAACGCTTTGGCTGATGGATTCCCATTGAGACGTGCGTAAGAAAAGGTGTGGCACCACTCAGCCTTGTAATGTTCCCCTGGGCTGTATCATTGAGACGCTCCCGCTTCTAAAATGTTGCTACTGCTGACTGCCATTACCTAACCGAAAGCACCTAGCTGGATCAGTGTTCTCTGCTGTTCACAAGAAAAACATAGACCGATGTCTATTCCGATCTGCAGCGGACTGTCCGTACATAATAATAGCTTACAGTAAATAAAAATGCAGTCCCATTTTGAAACTTGAGTGACTCTGGAAAATGTCTTCCGTAGGATACCGTGCATACGGATTCGAATATTAAAAAAAATTGTGAGCCTGTACATTGCAAATGGTTTACGTTAAACCTAATGCAATGACCAAACTCACTTCAGAGTTTAGCTGAACTTCAAACAGGTCAACTGGATGCAGACAGACATAGGCACATATTGCACACACTTTTAGCAGTAGCGATACTCATTTAATGTGAAATGTTTTATTTGAGCTCTACTTTGTATAATACATTTACGTGTAAATAAAGCAACGTATACCAAAATTAAGACATTGATTTTTTCGTTTATAAACGCTAGTCTTTCATTTTACTAAGAAATTTTTTTCTGAATATAGATTAGAGCAAGTTCAAGAATATACCGACCATTTTGCTAAAATAAATTCGTTCATGAGAGAGAGAATCATGATATAATGGGAAACACATTTTAGTGTGAGAATCATGATAGAGAGAGAATAGAGAGAGAATCATGATATAATGGGAAACACATTTTAGTCATTCGTGTAAACTTCACGAACTACTTAATAAACTGGAACATGTGTCGAACAAGACTTTCGCGAGGCGACTCTTTTTTTACCTACACAATATTGGCACGCCTTTCTGGCGTACGGGCAACTCGTGCTGGCTTGAGCGTCTGTCGATTTCCGCGGCCCACTGCATGCAGCGTTACGTGCGCGGCCTTACACGTCGTAGATATGCAAAATTTTTGCAAAATGCGCATCCACGATAACCAGCTAGGCGTGCAGATCAGTTTCTTTATGCCATTGATGAAATCGCGCGATGCGAGATAAGATCAAGGTAGGGGCAAAGAAGAAAAAAAGGTTAAGGCAATTTTTGACTTCAGAGCGGCGCGCATCACGTATATTTCCTACTCATCGCACGCATCGATTCCAACTGCTGAACGAACCGATTGTACGAGCTTCTATTTTTTTGCCCTCCTAGGCGGATTCGCATCCGCGGCCGTTTGGGGGTACAGGGGCCATTCAATAGGCAGATAGCCATTTTTTTGGGCAGTTTCTCCAGCGACTTGGAGAAAATGTAAAGGTCGGTTTCCAAAATATTTTCTTGAAAAAGTTAGCTCACTCTCAAAAAGTTAGTTCAATAGTGTATTAGACCTAGTCTGGATTTAGTCTCAGGTTAGGCTGTTTCTAGTCTTAGGTCTTGTCTAGCAGAGTATTTTTATTGTCAGCTGTATAGAAACGTATTGGCGTAAGTTTCTCAATTTCTGATGCACATTTAGTTGATTAGGTGATTAGCATTAGTCTCTAGGTTTGTTATATGTAATGTTGATTTAAATTAATGAGTTCAAGTTAAAAGTGTGTTTAGTATAAATAATCCATATAAACGTATTGGCATAAGTTTCTCAATTTCTGATGCACATTTAGTTGATTAGGTGATTAGCATTAGTCTCTAGGCTTGTTATATGTAATGTTGGTTTAAATTAATGTGTTCAAGTTAAAAGTGTGTTTAGTATAAATAATCCATATAAACAAAATTCATTAAAGAAAAGCCTTAGTTAAATGTAGTAATTAAAAGCCGTTATTAAACGCATTAATTAATTTCTAAATATAATGTTTCACGTTATCATTAATTAAAATTATCCTTTTCAAAGCCATTACATAAATTGTGGCTTACTTACTTTAAAGTTTTGGGCAGTTATTAGAGCTATATATTTCAGTGTTTAGCACATTTTGAAATGTCCCGATCTTGCTAGTTTTTCAATAATGGTTCGGGACATTGATGAACCGCCCCCGCGCCAAATAGCAATTTATGCCTATCTTGCCGTTTGAATTATGCAGATGCTGTGGTACTTTTTATGACATTAAACTCGGTATAAGCCTAAAACCTTGCAGTCGTTCCACGACGCTCTTCTTCTTTTTTCTTTTTTTATCTCGTCGAAAGCACTGTTTACTATGAACGCATATATACCGTATACCGTACATACTTGTATACGCAGAGAGGAAGAGCAAGGCGTAGGAAGAAGCCCTCGGGGGGATGAACCTTTGGGTTATTTGACTATAAACGGCGACACTGCATTGCTACTTCTTTTTCTAAAAATATATTATAATGAATGTGCCGTGTGTACGACTGCATTATCTATTGCGAGATCCTTCAGGGAAAGAATAATTTCCCAAGGATGACACTCATTAAGTGTTAATACAATGAGTACTGCGCATCTACACCATGCACTCTTTCTGAAAATATATGTGTACGTATTCGAGTCATGCACCGAGCACTGAAAAATGGGGTGAGAGAGAAATAGAGAGAGAGGGAGAGAGAAAGTCGGTCCTATGTGCCGCTGTTGTACGCCAACTAGCTGGAACCCGCTATTATTTCAGCTTCATATATGCAGAAGAGCTTTCTCCCCTATCTAGCGCGCGCAACTTTATTTTCGTGTTTTTAGAGTCGCTGCAAAAGTGTTGTAAATTATCGCTTATCAGACAAAAATGCATGAAATCATGTTTTTCGTATCAACGCTTTGGCGTGTCTTTGCCGTCGTAAATGGTTATAAAAATGTCATACTCGTAAAGGGAAAAGGAAGGGGGGAAAAAAGTAGAGAGAGCGGAGAAGCTCGCCTCATCGTGAGGCTCGGTTGTTTCTTCATAAATCATTTTGGTGTCTTCGAGAATCTGTATAAGAGGTTTTTTTTGCCCTTCGTCTTTCTACACTTCCGTTTCTATGTTGCCGTCTTTAAAAAAAATGTGATATATATATATATTTTATACTCTGTCAGAAGTGATGCAATACTACCGTTTATTTTTTAGTCAGTCGTTTCACAATGTTTAAAAAACAGACAATTGTTTATGTCAATAGACAAAGTTTTCTGTAAAACGTAAACACAATATGAAAGAAATGTTTAATTAATTAAACAAAAAAATATAATTTATTTATTTTTAATTGAGAAAAATAAAACTTCAAAATACGATCCGTCTAACCAAGCCAGTATTGCAATCGACTGTTGTGCGGAAGGCCACAGGTTCAATTCCCGGCTCAAGCTTTCGTTTACAGAGAAGTCTGTAGAGTATTCTGTAATCGAACCTGGGGTACTAGTAAAAACCTGCCACGGCCTGACATGTTTCCTAAGCAACCATTACAAAAATACACTTTAAAAATATTATATGACATTTGATCAAAAATGTTTTCACTCGACTTTAAATGTAAATAATTAACTAACAAAAATATGAAATACTTGTACGAGTATGCTGAAATACTCGTATATTGAACACTCTGTTCCTCGCGTTTTAAAAATCGTTGAATCGGCCATTTTAAATTGGCATTAACATGGTAGCGTGCCTGATTTCCAAAATGTCATCTAAATGGCAGAGCACTGCATAGGCTAGTAGCGTTTTCAATTATTAACGAAAGTTAATCCTGAACGATCTTGTATTGAAGAAAGCCAACACGATGTTGCGATCGGGGTCAACGTAGATCGGTGGTATAAGATGGTGATAGCGTAAGAAAATTATAGCCGAGCAAACTGGGCGTTTCCCCGTCTACCCCAAACTGCCGTCGTTAGCGCTGTCTGGCAGCACGGTTCACTCGTTCCTTTATGCGAACGCCGAACTTTTCAATGAACGATAAATGTGAAAACATGTGTTTTGTACTTTTTTCTTCTTCTCAAAGTCGTTAATTTCAATAGCGTGTTTGCTGGCGGAGTCAAAGCGTGTGTGTTTTTGCTTCAACGTACGAAATAGGCACCTCTAGTTGATTCAAGCGAAGCTTTTATTTGGATTTTTTTTCTTCCTTTTGCGGAAATGTGCAAGGCACACGATACAGACGTATAGCCAATTAATCCTCTAGGTTTTAATTGCTCTATAAAGTATTAAGCTAAGTGTTTAAAGAACATGTGTCGCACTGACAACCGCACAAGTTCTTTCTTGGCAATCAATTCAATTTTTTTGAATGTTGTTTGCGCTTTCATTTGTTTTGTTGGTAAGTCAAATCAACATTTGCTTCGTTTGACATTGATATAGAGTAGATGCTAATATGGACTCGTATCTTTGGCATAAAACATTAACAATTAAAGTGAACGAAAAGTAGAACATATTGACTTAACTGTACAGGTGTATAAATAAATGCATATGTTGACTCTTGAATAACATGGATAGTGACGTTAATTGCCTTGCTTAAATTACAAGAAACTACGAACACGAATAATAATTTGCATTAGCTATGAATACGTCTACGCTTTTCCGATCGAAAGATACAAGGTAATTTTTTCAAGTCTTGCGTTAAGTCATTTTGTAAAATTGAAATTGTTGTTGTAAATTGGATTGTACGAGCGTATATGATCGTTCGCAGAATGCCGGTCTTATTTTTAATACTCGATTGGGCTGCATCTATGAGATAATAAAATATACTCGTATGCAAAGTTTTCTGCGCTCCATACAGAGTACGTACATTTTCGTAAAATGTTGGGAACGCATCAAGGAAGTTTGTCACGTTTTGAATAAATCGTGTTGCCTTGTAAAATAAAACAAATATATAAATCTTAAATAAAACTAAGAATAAAACATTTTGGCGTAGGCGGGTGGCAAACAATCTTTGACGCCTCATCTATCATTGCTCGGTTTCCATACGCGAATCTCGCGCATTTGTTCTCTCAAGTAGCAATACGTTATTTGTAAATTTAATAATCCTTCCAAATTAAAACTATTGAATATTTTTTTAATATTGCCAAGTAGAACACGAACTAAGGAATATTTCATTATGCGGCTTAATGATATCGTTTCTGTATCGCGAATTTAACCGCCCAATCGTGATTACACGCATTCCAATATAACGCCGCGCACCGCAATAATTATGTCTATGAATGGGGTTGCAATCAACGCCCCGCGATGCCGGGGATGAGGGGTGGGAGGGGAGCGGCGATAGACAGGCACTTACCTCCTCTTGTCAGTATATTCCTGCTAATTACGGATCCGATCGAGTTTTTTGCCAGACAGTGGTAGCTGGCCGTGTGAATATCTTGGCGGTAATCTTCGGCGCGAAATGGAAAAATCACTAGCGTTCCGTTCGGCAGAACCTGTCTGAGTCGAGGCACATCCACCACGGCGGATCCGTCACTGCGCAGCCAACTAATTATGGGTTTGGGTCGGCCGGTCGCCTGGCACGTGAGGAGCACTCCAGTCGAGTTGGCGAAATCAATTTTGGAAGACGGTTCACTCGTCAGTCGCGGACCTTCCACACCTGCAAGTAAAATTAATGATATCATTGTTACAAATCTGTGGTTGACCTCACTGATGGCCACCAGCGCACGTTTTGCAGCTGTGATTTATCTAGGGGAGATTTGTAGCCGTTTGTTTCACTTAGCTATTGGCATTTTGCTTTGCCGAATTCGCTAGGAGGGCTGAAAAATCTTGATTAAACCATCGATCGATTATTCTGTATAATTGAAACGCAATAACTGATTCCCCGGTTTTAATTAAATTTGTCAGCACAACGAACTGATTAGTCAGCATATTGCCCTGAATAGTCAATACATTGCAGTAGGCAATAACACATCGATAGATAAATTAATGTGTCGTCCAGATAATGTAAAATATGCATGCATTTCATGGTAGCAAAAAATCACATCGATAATGAAACATATCATGCTTTTTACGGATAGTTACAATGGTGTATTGCTGTTAGATGACACTAAAAATATAAATAAATAAAAATAATCTGTGTGTTCGCTATCAAAATACTTTCAAAAGAAAACTGTTTATTAAAATTATATCTAATAAGTATTTCTAGAATAGGACAGAAAGAAGCAATAGTGTCCTTTGGGCATGTAATTACATGGGTATACACGTCTTTAAAGGTGACGCTCAAATGTACCCTTTACAATTATAGATAATATGAAATGATTTCCTAGGTACTGTAGTACAGTCCTTTAAGCATGAATTGTAATTGGTCTTAAAATATACACGTTCTTACAGGTATTGAAAGGTCTGCAGGTCTTCTTTAAAATTGTAAATGAAGTGAAATTAATCCGCGGGATTATTAGACAAAATAAATGGATTTCCTTAAACAGGTAGTTCATCTATCTGGCAGTAGCATCTGGTCGGCCATGCACCAAACATGATTTGGTTAGCCGTGGCAGTGAACAATTACTCTGTAATTAACAGCGAAACTGGCGGTAATTGCGTTGAGATGTAATCAATGTTGCAAATTTATTTTCATTCCTTGATGAATTATTTGCTAATTTTCCTTCTTAGGATGCTCTGTCGATTAATCAATTCCGGTTTCTCGCTGCTGTTGGCGCGCGATAAAGCCGAGAGACGTCGTTCTATTTTACGGGCCTCGCTTTGCGCACGTTTCCAAACGCTTTCAAGCATTACAAGGTAAGTAGAGGCAGCGTGAACACCACTTGTCTTTTCCGTTTCGTAGCCTCTCAAAATGCTGCCCCACAAGATTAGCGGTTCCTGCGAGATATTTTCTTTAAACTATTCGAACAGTCACTGTGGATTTTCTGGCATACTTGGAATGCTCCATTTCTTTAATTCGAATATTTTGTGAACCTATCATTAAATGTAACTCATCGTTAAATCCCGTTTATCTCATAATTTCTAGCTTTTTTTCAAGTGATAATGAGGTAATATCCATTTAAATGGAAAATCTGAACGCGTATGGATAACAAAGGTGTTATCAAAATATAAATTGTCTCAAGTTATAGTACTTTTTTCTATAAAATTATTTCTAAAAAATAAAAGGGAGTAAAACTGTATAATGAAGCGTGTAATATACATTCAAATAAAAATAACTGGAAACGAATGGTTGATCGAGGCATTAAAATATGCATTATTTCAAGTTATAGTACGTTTATCTAAAAGATTCTTTAAAATACATAATAATAGCGATTATGTAATAAAGCGTGTAATAAACATTTAAATGTAAATAACTGGATTCGAACGGTTGATGAAGAAGGCATTAAAACGCCTGTATAAATTATCTCACATTTTAGTACGTTATTTATGCGTTATATTCATATTTTAGTACAAATGGTGTTGAAACCGGGAATGCAAGCATTTTTGTGCGTTATAACTTTTGCGCCGCTCTGTAGAAAACAATCGCCCACATACAACGTGCGCTACGAAAAGCTCCGCCCGAAGTAGGCTGCGTGTATGGCACCAATGCCATACAATTTAACAACAGTTGGGCTGAAAAGCGCATTCAAATGTTCCAGCCGACTACAGCGCACTAGCGCAGTACTCATAAAATGAATGTGCCGAGACCAAATGGAAAATTGGTTAATGTGATACACATCTGATAACATTACACGATGCGTTCTCTTGTTTCTGTCATATCCATAGCGCGAGCATCACATATATTTAATTAGTATAAAATGCATATGTCTGGTTCACCAAAACTAACGCAGAACCTAAGTTGCACATAAATGTATACGTGGGAAGAAAAGTATAAAAAATACTGGTGCGTTTTGAACTATCACTCGAACCTGTACGTTGAATCAGTAAATCTGTGTATAGCACAACTGGTGCATCTGCTTTAAAGGGGAAAAAAATCTATCCAGCCTTCAGTTTCGCGAATTTTCAAATATTGTTTATATTAAAAAAGCGGGTGTTTGCACGTGCAAGTTTTTCTTTCTTTCTTTCCCTTTCGTTTGTTATACCTGCTCGAGCAGGCTTGATTTGTATATTAAATTCTAGTCATCTGACAAAAAGAGAAAGAAATGAGAGTCGCGCGCCCTTTGTCATGTTGGCATGCTGTTATGACAGCAAGTCGGCAAGCTGTTAACCGAACGCGTAATCTAATGCAGTAGGGTTATAACGTTGCGCCTTCGAAGAAACAAATGCAATTACTGAGAAAGTCCGTTTTTGAAGACAAAAAGGCGGGGTTGTTGGGAGGGCCCAACCTCCTTTTATAAGCTCATCGTCAACACTTGGCGGTTGACAGGTGGTGAAATCCATTGCGTTTTTTCCCTATCTCCCTCTCTCTCTCTTCTTCTATTTCGTGTGTCGGAAAGGCAACGACGATACCGAGATAGGATTTCCGCAGTGACACTTGGGACAAATGTTGGCTCGTTCACGGTGCTCCTTATTTTGAACCGGAGGTGGCCACTAGAGCCATCAACGGCAATTGTGAGAAGCATACCGGATGCTAGTTCTAAATTACTGGCGATTCAATAATCAGTCGGTTTTTTTTCCATTGGAGTTTCCATTAGATTCGGAATCCATATGGTAAATTAGGCCTCGAAAACACAATAATGTGGCAACCCAATGGGGCAATGTCAGAAATAACAAACATTCATTCGTATGCTCGAACGGGCAGTTATCATGTTGCAATAATCGTTTAGGCAAAAATAAAAAAGCTTTTCGCTACCATTGAACAAACGGATAGAATATCATCCTACTGACAACGAAGATTTTGACGTCATTATCGTACACTTCGCTCAACCACTAAGATTTCAACGAATAACGATGATGTGCATTCATACACGTAACAGTGCCAGTTAAAAAAATAAATGTCAGAATGAAAAGGTTTAAAAATCATTTCAACGTATGGGATTCGCCCTTTAAAATTACTTATCATTCAAAAACAAGTAAATTGAAAGCTATGTATGCCTTGGTGAGCCTACACAGCGAAATATTATTTTACATTTAAAAATATATTTCTGCGAAATACACCATATAAGAAACCACTGTTACCACGTATCTGCAGTCGCATGCGACCACAACCTCGTCACACAAAGTGGTGTCCGCGCCCGCGCCAAATGGAAAAAAGGCCGAATCAGTCCACGCCAAAATCCCCTTTACAATGTCTGTCTCACCTAAATGAATGGCGTCCCGTGTTCTTGTCTCGCGATCTGGAGCGAAAAGGAGCGGGATTGCGCGATGCCACGCGAAAGAGCTCTAGGAATCGCGTGATCCTACGTGAAAACGAGCACTACGGCCTCGCGCTGTGCGATCGCCGGATCAGTCATATTACTTCGTATAGGTACCGGTATATATATATTTTTTTATTTTGTTCGCCCCGGCTACATCCGCCACGTTTTCATTACCGCTGCGCCGTCTTATATCTCCCCCGCCGTGGTCCAATTATTTTTTTCATTAACTGCAATGTGGTTAATGGATTAGCTTATATGAGACGTCTGCACCGCGAGTGTTTTTGAGCAATGGACTAGGAAACTAATGATCGAAAGATGTGCCAACATTTGTATGCGTGCGTGTGCGGAAAGACCGAAGAGCGAAAGGTCGATGGGGTTTTATTCGTGTCGATCTAATGGAAAGGATTGGGCTGGCAAACCGCGTTGTGTCGATACTTTGCACATAATGTATCAGCTCAGTAGTGGAAAAGCGTTAACGAAATGCGGTTCTCTGTATTTCAATAATATCTAAATGCTATTTTATAAATTGGTCTATACGATATAGATGTACTATATATTGAGTAT
Source organism: Melogona broelemanni (assembly GCA_033995665.1). Classification (NCBI taxonomy): domain Eukaryota; kingdom Metazoa; phylum Arthropoda; class Diplopoda; order Chordeumatida; family Chordeumatidae; genus Melogona; species Melogona broelemanni. The sequence goes on along the minus strand of JAUJYS010000298.1, from coordinate 12,917 downwards.
ATTGATTGTTATTTACTTGGTTTAATACTTAATCCCGCATGTTAAAATATCAATTTCCTCCAAAAAGTAAAAATATAAAATTACAACTTGTAATATATCTCAAATTATTTTCAATTCCATTTTTTAGATGAGTCATTGAATTTCAACTTTCAAAATATGTATTGATCAAGCACCTTACTAATAATTCATTTTATTCAATCAGATATTTTTCAATTTATTTTCAATTTTACAGTATAAATCAACTAAATGATCCATCTTACTTACAAACTTGTTTGTATTATTTACTAAAATGTTTCAGCAGATCTAGCTGTTCAATGAAAGATGGCGGCTGACTGAACGCGGTCTCCATTTAGCTTAAGTGCAAACCTGAAATCTCTACACAATTACTACCGAAACCATACTGAGGAGTTTGTTTCTGAAAAGTGGATTTTCGCCTGATCTAGACAGATCCTTCTGAATGTGACGCCGAGACAGACACGATAGAGCCGACAGCTTGTTCTCCATTCTCTATATTGGCGACAGAGCACCTTGAAACTCGGAATGGTTCGAACGAGCGAGAAAGAGAAATGGTTTAGAAAGAGAAAAAAAAGTGTCGTCGTTCGACTCAAGTCAGGTCTTGGCTGTGAGGGACGTGAGAAGAAAGAAGGTCGCGTTTACCGCACAAAGACAACTGGCCTCACGATACAGTCACCTTGTCGCAGTGCCGTGGAATACGGAACTCTTTTGGGAGCATTTTGCAGCCCTAGGGGGCGCTTGTATTTGGTTTTCCTTTCGGGTAGACGGGTGTCGCGTGAATAGATCCAGCAAATCAACGACGATTGTTCTTTCATGTTTTTTTTTTCTTCTTTCTTCTGTTGGCTTAGTGGTTTGAGAGTCTACGTAAGGGTCAGCAGGTTATGGGCTCAATTCCAAACCGGTTGACAGCTTTTTCTTTCCGCAACTGAAGACGCAACCTGATACTTTAAGGCGAACAAACATAGACTGTAACAATTGGGGGAAAAAATTAATAACTTTAAAGATTTGCTACCACCACCAAGCCTTTATTTTACGAAATTAGTGTGGTCGTCGTAATTCAGCGGTTAATCATCCGCCTGTTGTGAGACAATCCCAGGTTCGCTTACCGGCTTGGGCTGTCGTTTATTCGATAAAGGGGTACTGGTGCAAATATGCCCCTCCACAATTGATCAAACTGTTAGAGGGTACAACTACATGTACTAACAGCGAACTATTTTAACATGCGAAAAACCTAATTGAGGTCCCATCACATAGTTCTCAATCAAAATTGGGGCACGTAAAGTTCCGTTCAACTCTGGTGTTTCTATCTACAGAAAATTTATACTACTAATTTTTACAAGTGAGTAAATTGTAATTACAAATGTTTTCTTAGTTACACTGGTCACTGAATTATCAAAGATTAGTTCATGGTTCAGGTTATAGCCGGTTGTAACGATGCTGACCTGATTTAAAACCATTTTGCATTCAAATTAATTTATTCATTCCATTTTTGCATTTAGCCCAATTCTCCATATTGCGTCACTCCGATAGATGGCGCCACGGCCTATGACCCGATAAGCCAATGGCGCGTGGTAGATGGGGGAAGTTACATGCGCGCGAGATAGAGCGATATCTTCTTTTGCCGAGGGTATTGACATGCGTCTCGCGTGTCGCCTGTCTTTGTGTGTGCTCGAAGTGGGGTGAGACGTCCCCGGAGAGCGTTTATTCGTGAAATTAATCAGAAGTTTTTAGATTGGCTGGACCCGTGAAACAATCTCGGTCCGATTCCTCTATATATATCTGAGTATGGTACCATATACGGTGTTACACTGCTCTCGGCGGCAACGTCATGGTGGTGGTGGCGGTGGCACTCGACGTCGTCTATTGGCTCCGGCCCCCACATCGTCATCATTCGTTGTCGCGCCAAGTGTATACAGGTTCGCCAGAGTAGGGTCGAGGGGGAGCAGCCGCTCCGTAATGGCTGCTGGGCCACTCTGCGCGTACTCGTATGGATATATGCATGCGTACGGGCATTTGGTATTCCACGCGTATCTGTCACGAATTCGTTTGTACTGCATTGTGGCTGGAGCGTCAGAACCTGGCAGATCGTTGTGAAAACGATTTACTTTTTTAACTTACGGTATCCAAAAAAAAAAAAAAATACGAGACCACGTATGCAGTTGGTTGCGTTTTTAATTATGTGCGCGTCTCGTAATTACTCTCTGGGATGGATATTCAATTTATTTGTTTGGAAAAGTTTTAATAAGTTTAGACATGAACGTAAATTTATGAATGATACCTGTATTACATGTAGTGTCCAGGTATCACTAGTGCTTTCGTATTAATGCATGCTATAACTTATAACTTTTTCGGTAAAGAGAACGTTATCGACCAAATTGTTAACTGAATGTACTCTACAGTACATATTGTTAATGTTTCGACACAGTTTTTTATTTTCTATTAAGTTATAAACGAATAGCAGAATTAATAACTTAAACTATTTACTTAATGGCTACTTTGAAATTAGAAGCGAAGATTTTTACAAAAATTATTTTTATTTTTTATTCAACAACCACATTTTTAAATATTCGTTTCAAACATCCATGTATTTTCGTCAAGATTTTATTTTATGTTGATATTTAAACATTGCACCATATTTAATAAACCTTGCCCTTTAAAGTAAACTGTCAACTTCGAAACAACTTCGTAACAATATAAAAATCCAAAGTTTTTTTAAAAACTCTAATCTAGAACCACATTATCTTGGAGTTTTTCACACTTTGACCACAAGGCGAACACACTCTTTTTTTTGTTGGAACCGCGCAACGAATCCTACCGCGACACTCAAACCCCGGCGACACACCAAAGACTTTTGTCCGAGAAAGAACGGGGAATGCTCTTCTAACTTGATGACGTGTAAGCTCACTTTCGTGGGTTCCATTTTCCGTGATTGCCCGCATGAGTCTTAGAGCGACGTCTCAACCGCCGCTAGGTCTATCTCCCCCACCACTACTACCACCACCAACTCCACTGTGAGATCCGCGACCAACTTTGGGCTTGGCTTTTTCGCGCGTCGACAGTTATCGCTCAGTTAGCGCTCGCGCTGGCCTGCAAAAGAAACCGCTCAATAAATTCCTCTGTGCCCGATGAGATTTTTTTCCATCCCACGAAAAAAAAAAAGAAAAAAAAATGCAACCCTAACTACTCGTATAGATACACGATTCGCTTGGACAGCACTTTTGGAACTTATCTACCGTAGCCGCCTAAGACCGGAACCCTTTTTTTGCTCAGTTCGATTCAGAATTCTGACTTGATTTTGGCTTATTCCGAATATATTTTTTATAAAAATAAGATACACAATTAATATTTTATTTTTCCAAGTTGAAATCTCTTTCAAATTTATTTTTGTGGTTGAACGAGAAGCGATTCAAGTTTTTCGAGACTAGATGAAACTTAATCCAAGTCTTAGAACTTCACGACAAGGCTCGAATTTTGGCATTGAACACGTCTTGATGACGTTTCGACCAATAAAGCATTGGCAAATATTGTTTTCTTCCAAGATGTTGTTTTTGAAGACTTCGATTTACCACGTGAAAGTCAAAGTCTATTCGCAATAAATTATTTCTTACCACGCAACCGCAAAACAATTTCGCGTCAATTAATCGGATATCCAATGTATTATAAATCGACTGCGTCGAGGATGTTTGGAAAATAGTACAACTATTTACCTAAGCGAAACATCTGAATTTTGGACGATCGATGTAGGACGACAGTCAAGTAGGTGGGATAGTCCGGCGGCGACTGCAATTTGTTCCCCGATAAAATTCTGCGGTTGTTCGGATGAGACCGCGTCTTGCCTAACCGCACTGGAAACGTACTAATCGCGCGACACGCAAATCGTGTCGAGGATGTCAGCGAAGGCTTTGGGAAGATGGCGACGGGATGGAGGGTGGAGGGAGGGCGGGGGCGAAGGGACGAAAACCGGCGGTTAACCGCATGAATGATAACGGAGACGGAGCGGCTACATAAATCGTCGAGAAACTCGACCTAGATCAATAGAAAATGTCGAGACGAGCGTACGCGCGATATGCAGTTTTTGCTCCGGGGATTTTTTGTGGGTTGTCTTCTCGCTGTGTGTGGCTAGCGCGACCTCCCAAGCCAGGCTTGACTCGCGAAGGCACCAAGACGGGATGTCAAATGAATACCAGTTTCTATGTGGCTACACTGTAAAGTAAGGAGTTTTAATTTTCGGCCATTTTTGCATTGAAACAGAGCTTTTATTTTAAAATTCTGTCTGGCGCATTCATTGTAAATTTATCGGAGGGATAAATGTGATACAATATATATTCGTATATATTGGTTTCCCCATATCGCTCATCTTTAAATTTTACAGTACGGTGATACGGTAGATTCCGCCTTAGCATGTCAGATGATATTCTAGGTTTATAAGGTGAAATCAAGGATCGATGGAAAACCAATTATAATTAATTAACTTTCACTGGATTGGAATTGCTAGTATGAAGCTGATATTGCGCATGGTACATCCCACGCCATTCGTCTCCCAAAGGCTTACTGGAATATATTGTAACGAAGCCAAGTTTGGACTTGGTTCCTGCTCCTTATATGACACCAAATTAGGGTGCGACTAGAGTAATAATTATTCTAATCTATTATATTTTCCTAGGAAGACCGTGCAATTACCGTAAAAGTATTTTAAAAGGTCAAATTAATACAGCAAGGCACTGTTCGGAATAGGATCGACGATAAAGGTCGAATATTGGCAAAATGCTGTCACTGATTGCTTCGCCATGCTTTACAGTGTAGCCGGTCCTACTGCCAAGAACTGACGGAGAGTTTGTAGATGATGATCAGAGCAGTATCCATCAAAAAAGCGTGTCTGCGTGACCCAGCAGTGTTGCCTAGTGTTCGGTGACGGTGAAAGGAACGGATATGAGATTGATAGGTCGATGTTTAGTGATAAATGTTGATGAATTGATGGGGTCTAGTTCTTTTCTTTTTTAGTTACTACATCGTGTCAGGTAATCGGTCATTGTTCGCCTTTCTTATTTATACAGCGTCCACCCTACCAAGTTCGTGTACGGTGACTCTACACTTACCTTGTAGTATACGCTTGTCCATATCGATGACAGATTACGAAATGTTGTCATATCACTGACATGATATTTCCTTTGGTGTTTTACTGTCATTTGCATATTGGGTTTCTCACCTTCGGTCGAATTTTGGTATATAAGTAACAATCTTTTTTCGTTGTATTTATGCCTGATATGTGTACCCATTTTGATGATTAACACAAATTTATTTAGAGATAACTTTTTCACCTGTGGGAAAATGTAATCGCTTCATATTTGGAATATGCTAGCTGGTTTAACAATTTGTCTATGCAATCCACGTACTGCATGTGTGTACTATAAAACGGGTGTTTAGGCAGAATGGATGGAATTATTTAATCAATTAAAAAACTAGTGCGGTACTTTTCTTTAATTGTCTTTAAAAATCGATATTACGTAAGAGCCGTTCAATATTTGATGTGTGAGGCTTTCAATACTTTTCTATATTCATTTCGAAACTTGATTCAATCGCGAAATGCGTGTTTACTTAGTCAAACGACTGGTTAGGGAGAAGCAATGAATGCACTGAATTGCACCAAAGAATTTTTCGCCATTTATTAGCAATAAATTATAACGCGAGAGATGAACTAGATTTCAGTTTTTGTATTGACGTTTTTGATTGTATTTGTACCAGTATATCCATTTTTCATATGTCACGCACAAAAACCCATTTTTCTAGAATTCGACGTTAGACTGAATTTAAAAAATATAATGAAAAAAAAAACACTGAACATATTCTTGAAACCGTAATCTTTTCTCCGAATCTCGTGTTCTCTGCATATGCAACTTTAATCATGTCACATTGCGAATGAAATATGCGGCTGTGTATACGGTAAGTCAGACGGTTGCGCATCGATTTTCTCTCTCCTATAAATATCCTTTCGCAAACGAGTCACCGTATTCACCTATGTTTCCTTCATCAACAAAACATTATTGGAAAATCCTTTTTCCGAGGTAGTCAGTTCGAGATCTCACTAAACTTAGGCACCTGCATGGCAGCGAACAGCTCTAGGCGAATTACTGACTCTATTGCATTTTTTGAACAAGGTTGGTTGTTTTACTTGTTAAACTAAACAAAATGACTGAATACGTCAGTTTCTATAAAATCGTAACTCTGTTATAATGTCGTCAAGAAAACTGGAAAGACTTAGACATATATCAGTTTTCTATAACTATTGAACTATCGAAGCTAATAAAACGATAACTAAAATAAACTAAAATTTATTTTAATTAATCTACAAGTTCGCATGAATTATCGCTCGAATCAATCGAGTATAATATTCGAATTGCATTTCATTTTTCTAACGAAACGTAAAACTCACAAAACTAGAATAAATTAAATAAAAAGTATTTAAATTGAACCCTTGCACATTTCGTTATTGCCTTAGCGGTTCAGACGTTGTACATCATTACGAGTGAAATAAATCCGATTTGTTTTTGCCGAATGGGAGATGTAATTCAGTAAAAGATTTATGCGGCTAAGTTTCTTGAAACGTAACTTAAGTAGAAATTTATGGAGGCTAACTAATGTACTTATTTCAGACCAAGAAAAAAATTGTTTGACATCCAAGATAAAGCACGAAACCCACCAACAGCGTTCGTTGGGCTATGGGTTTATTACGACATGTTGTGTGGCGTTACATGTGGTGCTCACATGTAAAGGAGAACATGATTATATTATATTTTTCGTAACTATCCTGTGTTCGTTTCGATCATGTGACATTCATATGAAAAACTATAAAATTTGTAATTAAATAAGTAATAATAATTCACTGATTTATTTAACTCATCGTGTGACGTCATGTCATGTTACGTCACGCCATAAATAGACAAATGTTAGCACTCTTTTTAGCTAAGAGTAATCATCAAAATGGAAAAAAATAAGTATAACCACAATATTTATTCGTATTTATTTTTGCCCAAGCTTCAGCCGATATAATGGTTTTAAATGAAATTATTTATACAATTTCGTTTTGTCGTTGTATCTACAACTTCAGTAAAACTAATACAACAAGCTCGTATGTAAAAAAGTCATCCTCATGAAATATTATATTGTAAATATTGATATTGGATTAATGTTTAGAACCAGCTGTACGTCGCTTTGGCAGTGTACGCCAATACCAGGACAAGAAAAGGGCAATGCAGTATTACCTGCGCTTGTCGCAAAAAAAGTACTGGCTCTCCGAATTTATGCATTGAACATATATCATCGACTTCGCCTGCGCCCAAATCGCATTTCCTACGAAAGTTTTATTTCATTACCAACCTTTCACTATCAATCAGGAAAAAGGCTCTATAAAAAGCTTTTATTACACAAAATGCTAGCGAGCAAAATATCTATAGAATTGAGAGGCATTTTATTCAGACATTGAAGGTAGTGTGAATGGGAACGTGGTTGAACCAAAAATTCCGTTTACACGCTTTCTAAAAGCAACCAGAGTTTTAATAAAACGTAAATATAATAATTTCGAAAAAGTTTAAATAAATTATTTCGCATATTTTCAGTTGCGCGGTGGTGACCATCGGTGATTTTATTGCGCAACTGAAAATATGGCTGCAGCCTATCAATTTTTACGCAAGCAAATTTATTCGATGAAATATTTTTCGGAATTGATAATGCGGTTTTTATTCGCGGTATTTCGTCTGGACGCCAACATATGCCCGTCCAATAATGCAAATGCAATTTAATTTTGAAACAAGCGCCATTCTAAAATTACCATATGTTGCGTAAGTGGCCAGCATATGGCATAGAGGTTTGTCGTAATGCGTATATGCCGCGTATCCCTTCGCCCCCCCCCCTCTTTCCACCGCGCCACGTCACGGTAACCCCTTCTACACACCCACTGCCGTGTCACACTGAATTACCGAAATTTATGGCGTGCTTTATCTGATGTTGGCCTCCCCCGTTCATAATGTGTGGCCTTAATTTAATAATAATACTATGTTCATACTTTTATGAGCAATTCCTATAATCAACATACTGGTTGATGGTTGTGGCTAAATCGGTGATTTCTCGATGGAACATATAGATGTGAAAAGTCGGGGCGATACATACCGCGCGCACGGTTAACATTTTTGCACCGACACCACCACCATTTCTCCTATTTCGCATTTTGACTAGTCATCAATCATCCGGGCGACACGGTACGTGTGTGTATGTGTGTGTCTGGGCTTCTATTGTGGCCTTTCGCGTTGGTTGGACAACAAAAACCGAGGATGTGTTGGACATGTCTATGAACATCATTTCGAAATTGGACAATGGTTGGGGCGTCACTTTTTTTTTCTCACTCCAGTCTTTTTCATTGATTTCTATCTAACTGTGGCAATCTCTCAAGAAGTAGCACGGCAGTGGCCAGTTTTTATATACATGTACATACTCGTTCGTATATATGTATGCGTGTGTGATAGCGTGAACGTGAACGTAAAAAAAGAAAAAGGGTACGTCACGCTGCGTGTTGCGAGTAACAGTTTTTTTTTCGCGTGGAAGTATCACTCTCCCTTCAGATCGCGCCTGTAATCGTGTGTGTCACACCGTCGCGCATATACTTGTGTGTGGTGTGACGCTCTCTTTAAAGCAGCCGGGCCACTGTGTTTATGGCGCTTAATAAATGGTTTGTGAGAGAATGCTGTTTTACTGTCGGGACAACGCGGCTGGGCTGGCTAGTTTATATTGTCGTGAACTTTCTACTGTTCTTTGACTCTAGACTCACACTTCTTCATTAACCACACTTTTTAACTGTATTCAAACTTTACTTTATTCGGATTGCACTTCTCATCTGTTACATTTACTCATTTACATTTACTTTTACACACTTTAAACAAGGGGGGGAGCTCCACCAGAATCACCCACTTGGCTGCTGACAGACTCAACACTCAGCTGGTTTTTGGTTATGCTACTCTCTGGGCTGGCTAAGCCCAGGTTTTACTTAACTCTAGTCTACGGTGTGGACTCACCCTCAGATGAGGCAGCTCTGGAACGCACAGTTCAGGAACTTGGACTGGAGTGAGAGAGAGAGAGAGTCTGGACCCGGAGTTCTGGACTTTGCTGGAGTTCAGGAATCCGGACTTTCAGGAGTTCTGGAGTCTGGACTTTACAGGACTTTGCTGGAGTACTGGAGTCTGGACTTTACAGGACTTTGCTGGAGTTCAGGAACCCGGAGTTCTGGACTTGGCTGGACTTTGCTGGAGTTCAGGAGTCTGGACTTTTCCGGAGTTCTGGACTTTGCTGGACTTTCTCTCTCTCCTCTCTTCACGCGCACAACCTTCCTCAAGCTCTCTAACTGCCTAACTGTCCCTCTTGCTGCCTCTCTACTCTCCCATGTGCACGCCACTGCTCTCTGCCTGCCTCCTTCCCATTGGTCGAGAAGGAGGTCATTCTGGCTGTGCGTGGCGTGTGTGCTGGAGAGGGGGGGTGGAGTCAGGTTAGGCCTGGGAAAGGCCCAACTTTTGGTTAGGCCTTTCTTAAGCCTCGTTTCACTGTGGGTGGTGGGGCTCCCCTTCTGACAGTCAGGGGAGGGGGGGGGCCACTCCCACACGACAACATACCCCATTACTCGAGGTTCGTCCCTGAACCTGTGTTAGGTGGGAAAAACCTCAAGCAATGGCAATACCTGGCTGTTGTGCAAGAGTCTTGCGTCCCCCTGCCCTGCTTGACAGAGACGAAAAAAAAATGAAAAACACATATACAAGCAAGCCATTTCACCTCCAACCGCATAATCGCCTAAAAAAAGAACAGGAAAACAACAAGAGTGACATTGCTCTGATTAGTTAACAAACGAAATTGCCTTTGATCATTAAAACTGCGAATGACTAAAAAATGCATAACGTGGAAAAAAAAATCATATACGAGCAAGTTAGTACCAAGTTACGAATGCGTCTTATCCTGTTTGGGAGTAAAAAATATCATTACCCATCGTGCCGTTAGAAAATTATCCTCATTACAAGCGACATAAAAGACATGTGTAAAAAACATTGCACATCATGCCACTAGGAAATTGTCATATTACAAGCCCTGTTTGGGGATAAAAAACATTGCACATCATGCCATTAGGAAATTTGTCGTATTACAAGCCCTGTTTTGGGAATAAAAAAAAACATTGCACATCATGCCATTAGGAAATTTGTCGTATTACAAGCCCTGTTTGGAAATAAAACAAATCATTGCGCCTTATGCCATTAGGAAATTTGTCGTAGAACAAGCCTTGGTGGCCTCCCTTTCGCGCAACCTGGTGTGTAAGTGGTCGGGTCACACCCGAGCGACGACGATATGTTTGACGGAGGAAAACATTGTAAAAAAAACATTGCGAACATCACATATTGAAGGCTGCCTCCCCTATCCCACCATCCTGGTAATCACTACTGGTTAGTGTCTACAGAAGACGTCATGGGATGTAAACCGAATCCCCTTGTAGTTTTGAGCCGGAGAGGAAGAGAGAGAGGGTGTGTTCCGAATTTGCCGGACTTTGGGACTCCGGTAGACTGGAGTAACTAGACGTCTGTCTGAAGTTCCGGAGTTTCTGGGGTCTGGACTTGGTCTGGAGTTCCGGAGTTTCAGAAGTCTGGACTTTGTCTGGAGTTCCGGAGTTTCGGGAGTCTGGACTTTTGTCTGGAGTTCCGGAGTTCCAGAAGTCTGGACTTTGTCTGGAGTTCCGGAGTTTATGCCCTCTCACCTCTTTTCTCGTGCACTACCCTCTTCCAGCCAGGCCGCCCTCACACCACGAGTGCTGCGGCCCCGTTAGCTGGATCATCCTCATTGCTGGAGTGGGGGGGTGACCGAGAAGAGCCCGACTTCCTCGCGCTGGTGCTAGAGTCACTAGACTCCGAGGATGACTCCTCCGTGGAGGTAGTGGTTACCTCCTTGCGTCTCCGACCTCGCTTGACGGGCTGGTCCACCGGGATTTGGTGCTGCCGGAGTACCCGGGCCGTGATGGGCGGGAGGCGTTTGCCTGCCCCTCGGCTTGTCGAGTCTGCAGCTGCAGGACCCCAAGGCCTAGGTGCGGGGACCGGAAGAAGGACGACGTCATCGTCCAGTGCCCCATAGCGCCTCTGACGCGCTGGACGTCCTGTCACTGCCCAGTCGTAGCGTGTACCGTACGAGCCCGCCTGTCGGCCCGAATGCCTGCCGTTGCCCTGTGAGGGCCTTTGTGTGCCGGAGGCGGCTTGGAGGCCGGAAGTGGAAGCCGGTGCCGAAGAGCTATCTGGCATGACTAACTGTGCCGCTAGCTGAACCGCCAGCTGGTGCTGGTGTACAATCACCTGGAGATCCTGAGGGGGGGGCGGTGCTGGCCGGTGGAGCTCTTGTGCGGCTGCCGGCGGAGCTTCTCCGACACGAGGTGGAGACTCGGCCGGAGGTGGCGCCTCTGCCTGTGGAGCCACCCGGACCTGTGGGGACGGGTCTTCCGCGGCCACCAGGTCGTTCACCACCCACGCCTCAAGGTCCACCCCCACGAGCAAATCGTCGCCAACAGCCGGGTTTAGCTCGATGCCGTCAAACGGCACCTCTGCGTCCTGTTGGGCCGGAATGATTTCGGGCTCGTCCGGGTTGGCGATAAAGAGCACTGGCTGCTGTACGGGCGGCATGCCCGGCGCCCACTGCGCGAGGTATTCGTCTAACGCCTGCCCAGGGAAGATCTCTTGGAGGTCGAAGTGGTCTGGTAGGTGGGCGGGAGGAACTGGAGGCGGGTCGTCCAACACCTCGGGTAGCTCGTCCTGAGTGGGCGTCTGCCCACCGGCATCTGGGGGCCCGGCTCCGTGGCTTGCTTCTATCGCTAGTGGGGCCTCCCGGTCGAGAATTAGAGGTGTTAGGGGTTCTCCGGTGGCCCCAGCTGTTTCCAGGAAGAGGGCTGCGCGGTCCCGGTGCTCGGGTAGCCTGGCTCCTCCCTCGTTCACCTGCCGTATTACCTCGTCTGCCGTGCCACATGCTCCCCACGTGCCTGTGTGGGGTGTGGCCCTGACCAGGACGGCGGCAGCCGTCGCCTCCACCAGCTGAAAATGGGCGGCCTGCCCGACGGCTTGCTCGGTCGGCCGGTGGGCGATAGGTGCCCTTGGCCCGGAGCACAATGACCAACTGGTTTCTTGTTTCAATGAGAGGGCGGCCATACGGGAGATGGCGACCTCGGTCGGGGTGAGCGAAGGTGTCGCCCTCGAAACCCGACCTGGTCGCCCGGTGGAGGTGGAGCGCGGGCTGGCGCGGGTGTCCTCCCTTGACTGCCTACCTCTGGAGGGTTGGTCCGGAGACCGGGAGCGGGCCGCCTCCCGTGACGGTTTGTGGCTGGAGTGTCGGCGTGGCTCCAGCAGTCGGGAGGGTGTTCGAGTTTCCCCGCGTGGTTGGGGGTGACCGGAGTGTTGGCGTACGTTTGCTCTGGAGTTGTCCGCTCTGGAGTGGAAGGGGGGCAGGAGGGGTAGCGGCTGGAGTCTGAGGAAGAACAGGAGGGATAATGACTGTAGCCGGATTTCGCCGTGGCCGTTTGCCGCGCGTAATGCTCTAGCTCGGAGCTGGGTCCAGGTTGTAGGAATGGCCCACGGTGGCCGACCTGGAGTGGCCCAAGCTGACGCTGTTTTACCAGCGCCTCCTTACGTTGCACTCTGACTTTCTCCGGCGTGTTCACCACCCTTGGGCGGTGGCCGGAGTGTTGGTCAGCGCGCTCTGCCGCGCGGTTCAGCTGCCGCGCTTCGTACACGTAGGAGGCTGCGCCCCCTACGCCTTCGGGGAACCCATCCCTTTTCCACAGGTCCCATCCTGTGATTTGTCGCCGCCCTTGCTGGCGGTCACCATCTCTTCCCGGATTTTTGGGA
>JAUJYS010000297.1:0-25697 GCA_033995665.1 Melogona broelemanni | reverse complement strand
GGTTCGATTCCCGGCGCAGGCTTTCGTTTATTCGTTAGCCTAGGGTACTGGCGTCACCCCTGAGCTTCTATTAGGGAGTCCAGAGCTTAGGTGTGGATCCTGCAGCCTGGCTATTTCAGCTGCCATTCCCCATCCCTTTCCTTCCCTGCTCCTCACAGATCTCCAGACACGAGGGTGCAGTAATCCTGTAGTACACTAGACACTACGGTGATTTAAAAAAATAATAAAAAAACTTCTGAACGTTTGTTGGAAATTTAAAATTACTTGTTGAGATTTATATTATCAATTTAAGATAATAATTGCCGAAACTGATATTATTGTAGAATGAACGAAGTCTAATTGAAAGTGGTGCAAAAATTATAAATACATCCGAACAGCCAACTGTTAATTTCGGATGTACATGTATTTGTAATTTTGCACGTGGTCGGATTTTATCTTACTTATATTACTTTCTATGATATTATATGCCATAGAAATAGTTGTCATGTAGTTGACACTACATTCCCAACATTATACCACTTTAGATATTGCATTAGAGTTGGCGGCTGATTCTCATGCGCCTTTTCCTGAAAACGAAAATAGAAACAGAAGCGCAAACATTATACGCACTTACCAAATTGCTTGCGTTTGCACTTGTTTGGCAGGTACAATGAGCGTAATATTTCCTCTCCCTCCTTAGATGAATACCAATCCAATAGAACAAGCGATCCGGGCTTCATTTCCAAATTTCCAAATGTTTGATATGATTTAATGTCCAACCTAATTTCGTTTGAATGAGATTTAAAAACGCGCGAATTGATATTTGTAACTCGAGCGAATAGTACGGTGCAACGTATATCCCAAGCGTATGAAATGAAATATAAAATACAAGATTTGTTTCAACTATATAAAACGCAATCGCCTACCATCATGATTTTCATCTCAGGAAATCAGCACTTTACAAAATAGAACAAAGCTAAGAATCATTGACCAATATATCTGTAATCACAGCCTCCGAAACATTTTGTCATGATACTTGCCACGTCACTGCAACACCGCCATATTTTATGATTGTTTTACGTTTCAATTTCGACAGCAAATTTAATTAACAACAGAGCTGCATTTGTTTTATGATAATTTTATTGTTTCCAGTCGACATATCAAAATATGGTACAGTCTAATTTAAATAAATGAGGCAAAAGCAAAGCAGCCAAGGAATGTCAATTCTCTAGAGCAAAAGCATACAATCAAGGACATTGAAACGGGGGAATAAAGGGTTACTCTTTGAGCTCGGTCAATGCTTCCAGCTCTTTACTTTGCTCAAGATATTGCAATCGCACGCTCTCCAAATTACTTTGCAGAGTCGCGATTCGACACAGCCACCGGATACTCTTATGAAAGGTTTGCTGGCTGCTACGAAGGCTCTGAGGCACAAGAACGCCGAACCACTTCAGCGGATCGTTGGGGCTATCGAACAATTTACCGGCGAGTTTCGTTTTTACAAGATTTTCAGTCAAGCCGACGACATCGGCGTCCTTATCTACAGCACGCTTCCGCAATCCCTCCGAATCGGCTTCCTTCGTCTGCGACGCGTCCCCAGTTGACCGGTCGACGGAAAACATGACGTGTTCCACCACCGAATCTGTGTCTGGTTCCACTGTCTCGTGACGAACCTTGAGCAAGGCTTCCGCTAAGCGACCGTCCTCGGTGGGAAGCTGCAGACAGCTTACCGACCTCACGCCCATGGTCGATCGCGCTTGAGCCATTTGAAAGAAACCTTGTCTCATCGACTGTTCGAGTTCTTGGCGTTCTTGGAGCAACTCCTCTATCAAAATTAGGCTTTTCAATGTCAGCTGGTCTAACGATTGGTGCAGCTCATCAACTCGACCCATCTTTTTCTCTCGTTCTATCTTTTTTTTTTTAGAAAGCCAAATTGGTCTGAAAAATAGGCGTAAGGAAAGCAAGTGGCGTTCACAAGTTGCATCACAAAATATAAAGTTGGAGGTGTAATACATGGAAAATTTGCACGACTATAATAATCCAGATTACTAGCGACAATTTTTTTCCCCAAAGAAAAAATGTTAGGTTAAAAATTAAAAAATTAAAAATTAAATGATTTTACGTTAAAAATAAAAGTTTTAACATTTGAAACGTTAAAAAAAATCAAGCAGATCATGATTCCTTTGAAATGCATTACCCTTCTTAAACCGCTAGCAACACGCCCCTTTTGACCAGACCTGTCGTTTTGACCTGCAGTGTTGCCATTTTATGTCTGTGCTTGGCAGACAATTTATATTGACATTTTGAACAAGCAAGTTTCATAAGATCACATTAACTCACAAAAATGTGTCAAAGTAGTCAAACTTAGGTCAACAAGACCACTGAACCCAATCACCTAAACACTAAACCAACCCTCCCACCTTTGTTGATACGGCCTAGGCCTAGGTCATATCAATTTTAGACATCTCGCCCCAACTGTTTTTGGACCCTCACGCAAAGCGCACGATTTCTAATTGGTGGCGTGCGTAATGGTTGAAATCCGTGGCCCAGTTTTACTGGAAAATAATGTATATTACTTACCAAAATTTATTAAATAAAAATCCCAACTCTGGTTCACTCGCATATATATGGTAATCTTCAATTTGTGGTGGCAGTGTTGCAAAACATACCGACTATACTTAACAATAGGGAGCCTGGCTGATTTTATTTACTAGAAAACATTTAATTTCTTCGTTTTTATTCATCAATGTATAAAGTGGTGAATATTTTAATTTGTAAAATATAATTTTGATATTTAAATTGTCTAAACAATTAATTATATTTACTTTTGTTCTTGGTTATAGAATTTAAACTAAATGCCTATAATTTGGCTATTGGCCTGCAAAAGGCAAAATCATCCGAGGTCTCCGAGTCCCGCCCTAAAATGGCGGATGTGTTAGTTAGGTTCAGTTGACACACGTACGTAAAAGTTTAATTTCTTTAAATTCCTACTTGTACGAGCACTTTTGTAAGTAAAATTATTTGTTGTCGAGATCCTAACTTATCATGGTTCTTCTTGACAAAAGGAAATAGTTGAATTTATTCTTATACTATGTTGAATAATATGATTTCGGTCATGTTTCGGTGTACGGGCCCATGAAAAATGACTGTAAAATTTGGGTGACCATGAATTAGTAGGTATGGTGTATTTGTGAGCGTTCCCGCCTACTATGCATGTGATCGCGATTTCGATTCCCGGCCGATACCACCCGAATTTTTCGGGCGAGAAAAATGCATACCTTCTTTCGGAATTGAAGTAAAGAATAGGACAACTTGACACTTGTCCTTACCTGGTCTTTTGATCCCCGCCACGGGCCCCTCACAAGGGGGCTGCTGGCGGGTATGTATTGTGATTGCAAACCCGTGCCTGTACGTTGTCAGGTTACCCCATCTAAATCTAAATGTGAGACCTATGATTTTTATTTGCAGGCTCGACGCATCTGAGATCTCGGCACATATGTTGGAACGCGTCCACTGATAAATTAGTCTCGCTTACGACGCTGGCGAAGAGAAGTAGCAGAGAAAATCAGCCATGGCTCAGGCTCAACCGAGTTTGAGCCTGGAGCAGCAGCCTTGCTCCGCCGCTCATTTTGTCTGTCACAAATGCAGAACACAATCGCCCGCCTCGACAAGGTGTATCCAGGATTTGCCGACCGAAGTCATGGAGTACATCATCTATTTGGTGTCGCCCTACCAAGACCTGGAAAACTGTATGCTTGTCTGCAGAGACTGGAAAAAGATTGCTAAAAGTAAGTTTACTGCTGATGTCGAAAAAAAAATTCAAACTTATTGCTATTAAAACCCTCTGTGAAACGATAAGTCCAGTTGATCAACAGTGTCACCTTAATTCCGTTACAGACGTAATTCGAAGAAAGAAGGTTGGCTTCGTCAGGTCGTTGAAAGAGCATAACCTCGTTTGGCACAAATTCTCTAGTGGCACCGGACCGGCTATTGCAGCCAGATATGGGCACAGCGCTTGTCAGGTCGACGATTCTATGTTCATATTCGGCGGTTGTACTGCCACCACTACCACCTTCAACGACCTGTGGCAGTTCAACTTGAACAGCAGGCAATGGAACAGACTAGCCGCTGTAGGTAAGATGACACGTCGGTGTAATATGACTGAGGGATCGGTCGACCCTTCGCTACCGATACTGGCCAATCCATTTATCCAACCGATACCGATTCAAATCGTATTAATTTATGTCGTAACATTTTTAAAATAAACATTCAAGTAGACAAAAATAAACGTTGAAGTAGACTTAGTCCAAGCCGCTTCTCCAAGGTGAAATAATTTGTCTTGACTAGGTACTTATCCGCCTCCGAAAGCGAATGCAACATTTGTTCCCTACAAGAACAAGCTGATTCTCTTTGGTGGCTGGACTTTCACGTCGATATTGAATCCCATTCATCAAGTAAGTGGCTCCAGAACAAGTGAACGGTTTCTTGAACCCTCATGCTCGTCTGAAAATTATTAAGAAGTGGCCCTATTAAATTTTAAGACCAAATGGATTGAAATTTGAAAATTTAATTATTGTGGCTCTGTTAATTTTGTGGGTTTTATTTTTAAAATATCAGTTGTGAGAATCAGGAGTTGGTATTGTTCTCCTGATTTGTCTCAACACCTAGCAATAATAATAGAATTATGATGTCTTTTAATTCAAACCGACATAAGAACGTAGTGAATCAGCATTTCGTTGATCGCTGCTCATACATTGAATTGCTTGCAAATGCCACCTATGCATTTAGTAATAGTTTACTCTTATTTCTAAACGAGAGTTCGCCAGACTCTGTTTGTCTTTTCTTCGGCGCTGTAACAAACCACGACCTTATATCTGTATTTACGCCAGACGCGCCGCATGTTCAGCCAGCTGCACTTCTACACGCCACAAACGAAGACGTGGACCGAAGTGAATGTAGCGACGCGGCCGCCACCCATGGCCGGTCACTCGGCGACCATCCAGGGTCACCTGATGGTGGTGTTTGGAGGCGGACACCTGAGCGAGAGACTGCAAAACAGGTACCGGTACGATGAGTTGTGGGCAAAGGACGAATTAATTAAGCTGGGACAGATTTATTTAAGAGTGATCGAGCTAGCTGTTAAAACCAAAACGAAATCTTCGACTTACTTTCGGAAAAATTTGCGCATTGCAGCTCCAACGAGGTATGGGTTCTAGATTTGCTCACCAACAATTGGTTTCGCCCGGAAACGACCGATCCCAAACCTGAATCCAGGTTCGGACAATCCCAGGTTTGTGGACCAAGGGTAGCTGAAAAATTATTGCTCTGGAGAATGACTCTTAGTTTTGTTGGTGCTTTTGCTAAAAAAAATATTTACATTTTTAGATTCATCTAAGCGATGAGCACATCCTAGTTTTTGGTGGCTGCGGGGGTCCAAATATGGTAAATCCTTTTATTTTTATTTTGAAAGGTTTATCAATTCTTTCAGCGTCGACACCATTGATAACCTGTTGTGTTGGCATAAATAAATAAATATCACTGTTTTTGCTTATGCTATATCGTTATTGTATTTTAATGAAAGGTATTTTCGGATACGTGGCTATTAACCGTCAGCGCGGAAAAGAATAAACCGTGGGTTTGGAAAAAAGTTGTGGTTAAAAATGCGCACTACGCGGCAACCCACACCTGGTACCATCCCGCCTGCAAAGTAGGTCTTTCATTGAATTTCATATATTATGTATCACATAAAATATATATATGTTACAGCTGTTTGACTGGCTTTAAATTTTTTGATTTTTTGATTTGACATGCTCTGAAAAGAAGTCTTACCTTTAACATTGTATATGATCCAGAAATTCTTTGGCGGAATTTTTTGTTCATGTCACTGTTTTTTAAACCTAACGTTTAGGTCGACAACAAAGTGGTTTTCTTC
The DNA here is from genome assembly GCA_033995665.1 of Melogona broelemanni. NCBI lineage: Eukaryota > Metazoa > Arthropoda > Diplopoda > Chordeumatida > Chordeumatidae > Melogona > Melogona broelemanni. Next base: position 19,786 of record JAUJYS010000297.1, on the reverse strand, counting down.
GGTAAAAGCACGCAGGCCAAACCGTCTCCGTCCTACACGATGAGCCACACTCTGCGGCACGGCGCCAACGGGAACCAGGCCTTCGTTCAACGCAATCGAACGTAAGATACAATTTCTAAATCTTCCTATGGCCCGAGTAAGATCTCTTTTATTTTTAGCGCCTGTATGCATGTGTGCTCGTTTTAATCCTGTTCTTATGACGTATTGACAGGCCAAGAACTGCCGACGTGGAGACGTGCGTGAACGGAAAGAGAGGGATATTCGCCAGGAGAGCCGGCCATTCGTCCAGAATCGGCGGGTCTGGAAGTTGCGAGACTGCATCCGATAAACCGAAGTAATTCATTGTCATTTAATTCCTGTCGTATTGCTCAGTGACCGCGCAGAATTTGAGGATACTTCTCGTCTCCTTCCAAAATGATTTTCTTACTTTTTCTTACATTTTTCTAACCGCTTCGGAATTTTTTTTTTCGTAAGTTCCAAATTGTAATTTTATGTTATTTTGGTGACTCATAACTCATTTTTATTATGCACAACGCTCATGAAGCTCGTCCATAATACTGAAAGGGTCACAAATTTTGAATGGATGGAGGTGTTTATTTTCGTCCAGTCGTTTCGATTGTCTCATAGGGTCTATCGTCCATTTTTCTGTTTTAAAAATGAGGATCGGTCTCATAGAGCTACACTCTACCGACAGAGGGCCCCACAAATTAAAGTTACGAGCTTGTTCCACATAATGAGAAGGGCGCGTTAAAAAGACGCAGAGCTTCTCGGACTGAAATATCATGACCTAACCGTTTTACTCTTTTTTCCCGGCAGTCCCGGTCGAGCCTGCAGCCGTTGCGGAGACGTAGTGTCGTTGGAACGTGATACCGCGCTGCGATCTGCGTTACCCGAGACTGAGGACGGCGTCAGCGCCTCCAAGAAGGTCTGCGGTCGACTGTCGGCGACCAACGGAGAACCGAGTGATTGCCTGCCCGGCACCAGCGGCTCCTGTTCGGGGACCGGCGCCTGCGACTGTTGCGGCCCGTCGGCTGCCCCTACGTTGACCCAGGCGAGGGCCACGGTTCGCAATACGCCCCTGCCGTCGGTGAAGCCCAACTCCATGAAGAATCGTCAGCGCCAGTTGGAGGGTTTTCTGCGGATGGAGGAGCGCATGCGCTCCATGTTGAAGCCCAACGCGGGCGGCGCCGAGAGGAATCCGCGGCGGGTCCTGCCCATCAGGACAGTTGGTGCGGCCGCGCCTAGGTCCATGTCCATTTACGTGATGGAGATCGGCAGGGCGGTCACAGATAATGAGGTAGCCAATTTGACCTTTTTTAATCAGCTTTTTGTAGCCAATCTGCACCTTTATTATGTCAACATTTGTGGTAGAAAACTACTTAATAATGTTCCACGGTTTCTGATTTTTAAAAATGCTTGAAACTGTTCTTCAGAATAATTATTTGCGTTTCCTTATTGGTATGACGAGGAAAAAATCGTCTTAGAATTCGTGTTACTTTTAAAATTTACAAATTATTTTGGCCGACATATTTCATTATTAAATTTGTCCACTGTGCGCTTAATCTAAGTCGTGAGTCTGAAAAAATAAGCTTAGATATCGATTTTACTATGTACATTTACTGGGTGCTCACAAAAAATACACCTATTCAAATTCACAATTAAAATTGGAAAACCTTAATCAGATTGACTGAAATTTCCCGCACACGTTGATGAGACCTTCCTTTTTTTAAAAAAGCATCGCGCACAGAGGCTGTTTGAAGTCATCATCTGATTTTGCCATACCTTCGAAATTTTTAGAACTTTTTTTTAATTAAATATTAATCATTCTATACTTTAAGTTTGCTTACTGTGATGATTTAGTGTTTGTAGATTAGCTAAATATCTGGAGCAAAATTTTTTTAGAGAGACTGTCGATCAAAGGAGTATTCTTGCTTCAATTCCAACTTTGGTCAACATTATCAACAGTGGTGGACCGATTCTATTGATTTTCTCGCCGCTGATCTGTTACCCATTCTGCCTACCACTCGTGTTAGTCTGCATTTTCATTTATAAGTTCATATCATGCTTTTTCCGTTCAGGTGGAGTGGCTGCCGATTCAGAACGGCGTCGAGTGCGGCGGGCCCGAGGACACCTCGTTCTACAGTCTCGTTTGCGGCATCGGCGAGCTGATCATGTTCGGCGGCGTACAGAAGGACGTGGGATCCGGCCTGCTCAACAATCAGGATCATGAGGTGCAGATGTCCAACGACGTGCACATCCTGTCGTCCAAGCCCTATCTGCTATAGCGGCGACGCACCCAAATCCTTACAACGCTATCGCACTGCCAAAGAGAGGTAGGCGAGCAGTTAGGAGCGATTGATAAAATGTATAATATTTGTTTATAGTGGTCGACTTTCGATTAAGTGTACAAGAGAAAAATATCGCGCGGAAATTGAGAACGTGTGGGTGTGAACGCTTTTCGAGCTGTTTCGGTGTTTCCAATCGCCTTTTCGTTGTTTCATGATATGTTATTGCTAACCAGCGCACATTTCGGAATTTACCTGTCAAGTTTTTATTTGGCGTTGTTGCAATTTTAAGGTTTGGTCCGCGAAGAAAATTTTTCAGATTAGTCAAATTTAAAAAATAAAATTGTGTAAAAGTAAGTGCAATGCAAGCGAGCGAATACTTAAGCAATTCTTAGTTCACCAAACCACGATACAAGGGATTCAACCAAATATCTATTTATCGATCAGGTATCTAGTTTGCGTCACAAAATATATATTTTTGCAATTTCGGATCCATTGATCTAAGATACGCATTAAAAAAAATCGTTTAAAAGTTTAGTAGTTAAATCGATGGACGTATTGAAAATAGGATGGGACTGGCCGACACTGGCCGAGTTCGTGATTTGGCCGCGCCGGTTTTAGTTCGAAGGATGAATAGTGATTCCAAGAAGCATGGCAAAGTAAAAAAAAAAATTATTTGAAACGAATAGTAGAGCTTTCAATCATTAAATTTAATATAGGCAAACTGAGACCATGGCAAGTTTTAAATTGCATTTGTGCACTGCGCATTTAAAATGCTTCATTTAGCGATTTCTATTTCTGACAAAGTCTTGCGTCAGGCACAAATATATATTTTTATATACCGTACTCTGGCTGATTGCATTGCTGTTCGTTTTCGGATGAAATATTATGTAAAAATAAATTAATTGACCGTTTGGAAACGCTCAAGTGCGTTTTTTGCATTCGTCTCTGTGAGTCCTGGTTACCTCATAGGATAAAACCTTGCAGCGATAGTTTGACAAAGGCAGCGTGATACAAACAAAACGACAATAGTCATCCGACCGAATCTTTTGTTACCATTTTCCTTTTTGTCACGCAAGGCTGCCAACTGGCTAGACTCTCGGGATATAGAGCTGCATGACTGGGTTTTTTATTTTTCTGAAACGATCAGGTGTTGTCACCTATCCAGGATAGAGTCAGACTTCAGCAATAGATATTTTTATGGGACGGTACAATTCGTTTACGCAACAGTTGCTATCCAATCCTTTCGAATCCAGGATAGCACCCGAGTAGTTAAATTTTGGAATTTGGTTTTACGAAGTGATGCATGGCAGCCGTTAATGTTAGCGATTTTTTTCTCCAAATATTAATTCTGATTAATAGTTGTTAAGTTGGATTTTTTTCTTCATCGTATCAGCTTCATGAACAGTTATCGAATCTTTCAAAACACTAACATTGCATTTCCGATAATGTTTTTGAACGTTTATCGGTATAATCGGTATAATAATAATAAATTCGATAACACCGCTCGTTGTGTACTGCGAATTAAGTTTCGGCAGCTAGCTGTAGCGCTCAGAAAATAAAAGCTCAACAAATATTAATAGTTGCCGTGCTGCAAACTGCAATATCTCGTCAACTATTATTTTTTTTCGAACAGACCGGTCTGACCGACCGACCTGTCTGTAAATTTCTAGTCGCGGTTACAGCCGACGTGCAGTTAAGCGCGTTGAGAAAGACTTGACATCCCGTCTCGTAACAAAAAAAAAAATATTACGTATGTAGAGACGGTGACAGTTCGCCCAAACTTGCATAATTAGATACCTCCTCGACATGCGATTTTTTTTGCAATCGCTAGGTACATCAATGTTACGTCCGGTACGATTATCGCAGTTGCTAACCGGTACTCAAATTATATAGATTTTATTAACAAAGAGTAAAAAACATAAAAAAATAACACGACAAGCTGTGCATCGTTATTCCCCAGCGTGCATAATTTCGCAGCTAATGATGGCGAATATTATTAGATCCCCGCCTAGGTTATGAAAGAAAGCAAAGTGACATTGAACCTATAATGTGTGGCTGGCTAGACTATGCAAATTCCCAGACTTTGGTGTTTTTTATCGTTGTTCTCCCTGATTGGATCTATTTTGGTATCGTCTAATCCTAAGCGAGGTGTGTACGTGATTCTTCCCCTTGCAACATTCGTTTTGATTTAAGCGGAAATTTAAATATAGCTTCGTATTACCGTCTCGCGGAACCAACAGGATGGTTGGCAAGCACTGCCACGTTTATATTCTAAAATAGAGTGCGGCACTCTAGCCTGACTAGGAAATTATCGCCTAGTCTTTGCAACTCGTATCCCAGACTTGGGAGACTATTTCGGAATATTTAATTGCTGCAATCGGATAGCACAGATCGTGCTTGAAGAGCGTTTTTCTTTTGCTAACACTATGTCACATTTCAACGCAACGCACATTTCAACGCAACGAAACACCTTTGGTTGTTCCTAAATCTGTCAAGTCCTGATCAAATTTGATCTTTTCTTCCACATTTCTCAGACTTATGCCCATAAATAAAGCGATTCCCGAACAAAATTATTTGACATAAATTATGTCAAATATCGACAATCGCGATAGGAGGAATTAAGTTTTCTCTGAAATCACACGTTCAGAACAAAATAATGCGCGAACAGCGTTTCTTTTCTCACCAATTCAGCTCATTATGGAAAGACTGACTTATCAGATAACGCTCACGCCGCCTATGCCGGGCGCCACATTGCGTGACTAAGTGAGTAGCGGAGCGAATGTTTTTCTTCCATAAATAAATTGGAAGCTCATTATGACGAGAATATACCTGTATTTACACAGTCCTCAGCCGGGCTGTTGACTGAAATATCTGCGTTATCAATCAATTTTTATTTGGCTGAATTTAAATTGGATGGCCATTTTTAATAAATCCAAACTACAGTGGACGTAATTGTACCGTGATACAAACATTTTAAAGCGGATTTTTATTAACCAAAGCAGTTGTATTTTTTTGGGTTCGCAAATGAATCACAAGTAAGAAGGGTTCAATTCGTAGTTACAAATTAAGAAATTTTGTACACACAAATTATGTTATGCTGATTCTATTGTCAATTCCATATTTGCCATATTGTAATTCCATCAGCGTAACTTAATTTGTATTCAATATTTCTTCATTTTAATCTACAAATTACACCTTTATCGAAAAATAGAAGGAAATACATAAAGATATAAACGATTGCAGGGATGTCCCTCAACAATCGAAAATATAAATATATATTTGTTCAATTATAAGGCCCTGCTTGTGGTCATTTGTTGTCTATAATTTTTATATTTTACACCTTTATCGGTACCCCAGGATCGAATAAAAGAGAGACTGCGCCAGGAATCGAAACGGGGCCGCCCGCACCGCAGTCGGTTGTAATAACGACTGGGCTAGACGGGGGGTACTAATTTTGAAATCGAGCACCAGATTAATATTCATTGCATTCTCCAGCCAAATTACGGTTACCATCAAAATATAGTCATGTCAAAGCGCTCCAATCGAATATGCGTTACAAGATGTTTTTTTCGCATGAAAAAAAAAATGATCGCCCCTTAACCCTCTTATTCGTTTTGGTTGACGGCATTTGGGGCTTAATTAAGGTTAAGGCTGAGACGGTGTCGGGAGAGCAAGTCAAGCTCACATGATCACGATTTCGAAATCGTCGAGGATTCAATATTCACTCTGCAGAGTACTTACGTCGCACATCTTTATGTAGGTCTGTCGAGGATTGTTTTCTAATTAATTTTTTCTGGGCGTTATTTATGACTGCTGCCGTCGAAATTATGCCGAGATATTGGGCTGCGCGTGCGGAGGGAGAAACATATTTTTCTCTCGATCATTTGGAAAAGAACTGGCGTTCCATTTTCGCGTTTTTGGTTGGATTGTTGTAGATGGTAGAATCTGGGTAACTCGGAAAATTTCCTCTCATCGTTTACCCAGATTTGATCTCGGCATCACGGGTGGCCAAGGCCACTTCCATTTCACCCAACCCCACCTTGGTCGATGACCCTCCCCGCACCTTATCCTCACTTTTCCCCGACCTATTACGTCGTGTTGCACGTGATCGGCCGATGGAACTGCGAGTGCTTTTTAAGTTGTATCACCCGGAATGATAAATATCTTATTTTCTTTGCCGACTTTTGGATCTTTCGTTGGATGAAGAATTTCCGCCCTGGGCGCACCAGCGAGTAATTTTTAAATTTCAAATGCTCCTTGGTGAACCAGATAAACCAAGATGATGCAAATAAATAAAGAAAGGCTTTGAGAGAAACTATATCGATGCCAAAATCATTGTTTCCATTTAAAAAAACGTATATATATAAAGCACGCCGGGTGATTGCGAAGTAAATACATATCTGACATTAGTAATATTAATTTTGTGGCGAGTGGAAAACCATGTTCCGAGAAGGCTTATTTGTGTAGTCGTTGGTATTTAATATTTTCTTGCGTTGACATCGTATACTAGTTTGGCAAATTTGTAATATTATTTTGACATTTGTTTGTTTACATTCTCATTCAGACATTTTTTGCAGCTGACCCGGTAGCCTGCGAGGAAAAAAAAATGTCTGGATAATATTATTCTGGCAACATTATTCTGACAGTTATTTTTATTTTATTCTGATTCAAGCATTTTTTTGCTGCGGACTGTTGTGGAATAGAAAAATCTATTTATTCTAAAATTTGCAGGTAACGATATCCAGATATAATTTGAAATTTAACTTTTTGTTTCTCTCTTATTTTTATTTTTTTTCAAATTTAATAATGCCTTGACATCACTTTGACTATTACACGCCCATGGCCACTGCCCGTATTGCCCCCATCTCCCCCTTACCGAAAAAAGACACTGGACCAAACTAGAAGAACGATCAACTGCTTTCAACCGGGTTTGCGTGTGCACATGCAGTCATGCACGTTCACACTCATACAGAGTATTTTGCGCTTTTTTTAAGTCTCATGACAATGATTCCGCAGTTTTTAATATTGCGATTTCGTATACGCCCATGTCTTTAACGATTTAAGGACTCCCCTTTTGATATAACGAGTCAAAGGTCGTCTAGTCGGGATGCGTCTTAGTAGTGTCGCCCTCGCAGACGACTGTCGTTGGTGTTAACCTATACAACTATGGCAGATTGATTACTGTGCCACGAAGGGCGGGAAAAATTAAACTTTCTCTTCGTTTTGTGATTCAAAATTTGTAAAGGTCAACGATTCTATCTATATTCCGCTGAACGCGTCCATTTCAGAAAGTCCCGGGTTCGATTCTTTCCAGGGCGGGCTGGCATTTATTCTATCCCGGGGTTCTGATAAAAATTTGTCCCTTCAGACATTGCGTAAGTAACATGAGGGATACAAAATTTAACGCAGTGATATTCACTACTGTGAGGGGAACTTCACCATTAATATCGGAAATATCAAAATTGTATGACGGAAATAACAATGTCGATTATAGAATTAAGACATGATAGAATAGTGAAAGGGCAACATTTTTGTGCTGCTCTTGCGATGCGATTGGATCTTGCGATGTATTTCGTGTGAAATTTGCGTACGTAACGGATGAACAATAACTGTACAAGGATTGTCTGAATTTTTAACATTCGGTTAACTGTTGTGTGACCGCGTGACTGCGCTTGCGAGATTCATACAAAGTTTTGTGTTGTCACGACTTCGTAATTGTGAGTTTCTATCGGTGTCTCGTGTCGAAATTCAATGATTCAGAGTTTATGACGAAACCTGGGGGAATGGGTACTGGTGTAATACCAAACAAAAAATTAGTTTTCATATTTCTTCGACGTAACGATCGAACTATAAACATAACTACCATCATAACGTCATCCTGACATTATAATTATAATGACGTCTCCAGTCAACATTCTCTACTGTACAGGCAGCAACTGGTTATATTTTTTTTCAAATAAATTATTCCAGATTTATTTGCGTATTGTGCTTTCAACCAGTGTCGTGTTGCAAGACTTGTTTTTTTTCTTCATTAAATTTTTTAGAACTGATTTATGTTTGTACTTTTTTTAAAATCCTTATTCGACGACGATATGTACTTCTCCATTTTTTAAAAATCAAATGGCGTAACATTACAATACATGTCGTTGAGAATGTTGACCGGCATGAAGCAACGTCTTGCTGGTTAACGATCTCTCGCTATCTATCTGTCGAACTGAAAACGTGCAAGTTTTCGCGTTCAAACTGTGATCATTAATAAGCTCGGACGACCGAACTATACACCAATGGGAGGGCCTAGGAGTTGGATTACCGGAGGTCACGCGGGGTCATCTGCCCAGGTCATAATACATGTATATCATGCACCACAGAAAGCAGAGGCCGAGGCCTTAAATCAAAAGTTGGGGATCAAACGATGGGGAGGAGGGGAGGGGCGTTCATGCTAGCTAATTTGGTTGGTGTCTAATGTCATTGCATATTTTATAGTTGTAATCGTCTCGATAAATTTGAAAACGATTTCATGAAATTTTTTTATGAAACGGCTATGTAAAGTATATGTAAAATTATGCGATTTTTTTAATTAATTTTTATTTTCATATCTCTCAATCGTTTATTTTCATTGATCGGTCAATTTTGACGCGCAAGTCCAACGGTCGCATGCGAAGATCAAGCTACACGATCAGTAAGGCACGAATCGATTCGAAGTTTTATGAACCTATGCGGATAACCTACATTAAATCGACACCATATAAGAATAAAAGTTCGTGAGCTAGAATTTTTTTTTGGCCATTTGCCATGATTATTGCATGTGTACTGCATTTGAAAGTGACACCCCGAAGTTCGTTTTTCTTTTGATAATCTCCCGCTCTTCAACGACGCGATAACTATGTGCATATTTATGTAGATTGCTCGCATTCTCAAATTATTTTTTTGTAGTCACGATTTAGAAAATAATTACTTTTCTAATTACGACGTATAGGACTATTTGTGGTCCGTTTAATGGTGTTCGCTTTTAGCATATGTAGTAGATGTATTCTGTGGGCACAAAAACTCTGACCTTTTTTGCATATAACCTCCCTACTACGAATTGGGTAGACGGAGGTTCTTAATGTGCGGGGATTGTGTCATGCGGGTCGTCAGTCGTCATCGACCTTCGTCTATTTGTAGGGTTCGTGCAGTACTTTACCCACCTGGAGAATCGGGAAAAGTCAGGGAAAGTAAGAAAGTCAGTGAATGTCGTTCAAAAGTTGGAAAATAGAGAGAGAATTAAAAATAAAAATAATTTTTTTAGCTGAAGTTCATGGACATGCAAAAAAAAAATTGCGCGCGCGCTTTGCTTTATTTTGTCTTAGTTCCAAGTATAAATATATAAAAAATGTAACCTGCGATGCGTGCGCTTTTCTTTTTCTGTGTTACATTTTTTTTTTTTTTTTTAAATCGCGCTCTGTGCATTTTATTTTTATTTTTATGTATTGCTTGCAATATTTTAAGAAAAGATTATATCACATAAGAAGCTTTTAAGAAATTTGGTTAGGGAAAATATTTGGCGACTTTAGTTTATTATTATTTTTTTTTCAACTTAAAGGAAATTTTTTATTTTGGTCAGGGAAAGTGAAGGAAACTGATTTTTTAGTTTTCAGGATGAACCTTGATTTGGCGCTGGTTCGCAAATTTTCGGGTCCAAGATTATCCTGGATTTGCGGTCGTGGAGAGATTGAAAAAAGTTGCTGGGTCATACGTCACGACTTTTTGCCAGAGCGCGAAATTTTTCCACCGAAATTGCCGACAGTGACGCAAGCAGAACACAGTTTTTCGCGCAATTTGTAATCGAATCTATCGTCTCGAATGAAACACGGATTGCCAATTCGTCCCCTGTCACACTTTCTGGGCCACTAGCCGCTACTACCAAGTCGGTGGTGAGGCGGGGTAAGGGTAAGGGACCCCCGCCCGCCATCCATCATCACAAAGCCTGATCTTCTGAACAAGGTTTTTGGACCTGCGCACAATTATGACCCGAGTCCAAAGTGGACGTTTGAACTCGTGTGCTTATCGTAAATTAATAGTTTTAAGAATGACACTTTAGAGGTGCACAGGGCATTTGTTGTTTGAGTTACGTAGGATGTACACTGTGCATTCATTCGATCGTAGGATATGTCTTGACTGAGAACCGATCCTCTCGATGGCGGATCGTAAAAAAATAACTTTGGTGCAGCACCTAGAGCACTTATGGACGCTGGAAATATCATTTTCATTCATATATTTTTTTAATAAAATAAATAGGTAGTAGAAACTTCACTGATAAAAATTAAACGAACCAAACGAATTGAATTTGCTCGAGTCTAATTTCAGATGGCTAATAATGTTAGGAAATTATTTTTGTGTTTAAACGCTGACATACACATGTATTCATGCAAAACCCATTTCTCAAATTTCACTGGAACTTTTTCAAAATTCATGCGGTCAGAAATTAAATTTTGCTCCTAAATAATTCAGAAAAAGATCCGCGAAGTGGGCGTTTATGTGGAGAAGAAAGCGAAATCAATTTTTTCGATTTATTTTTTGCGTCACAAGTTTTTTGTTTTTTTTCTACAGCGTTAATTTGTGGATTTATCACGTGATCGTAGAAATTGTCTATTTTTGTCACCGCTTTAGTAAGAGCTCCTCATAATTTAAATGCCTCCGTAAAGTGGAAGTCATCACGGTTTCTAACCTTTTTTTAGCTCTTTGAGTTCACCTTTTTGTTCTTCACAGTGAACCAAGTTCCAATCTTAGTTCGGGCCAATGGTCAACCATTCAGAACCACTACTTTTGCTCGGTTACTTTTTTTTATATAGTATGAGTGATAACGAAACCGATTCCGTAAACACAGCATTGCATTTTTTTTTTACTCGCACAAAGCAATGTCAGGGATGCCCTCGTTTTCATACGGATAGGGTGTTTGCAACTATTAAATATGTTATTGCGTTCTTTTGAAAAATTACTGAAACTCGGATATTCCCCTGCCTCATTTTTCAGTTTACGCCCGACAAACTGTCACGGAGGCTCACGCAGTCAGAAGGAGGCTCAAACGGGGTTTTCCAGTCACATCGTACACCCATCTGCATTCTGGATTCTGTCTATCAAATTTGTTGACGCCGTATCTGTCACAGTGTTTTCGCGGTGGGCGAAAAAAATGTAAAATAGTCCTCCAAATATGTCCTTCACTATAATCTGTAATATACTGCGTATTATGAAGAAAAAAAATCGATTTCTGAATGTATTCATGTGTACTTTTTGTGGTTTTTTGTGGTCAAACATAATTGTTTTCAGCTATCCCATCGCTCCTAGCGACGAATTCAATTTTTTTAATTTTGGCTATCACGCTTTACAAAAAGTGATCTTCGGCGATGTTTGGCTGCTCCACGGAAATATCGTTTTGGTTCCATCTAATACGTTGAAAATATCGTTTTGGTTCCATCTAATACAATAAAAATGGTCAAAAATAATAAAATGTTTATCACGAGACCGCGTGATTTGAAGACGAATGAGATCACATTATTTCCACAACTCCACATGTCATTAAACTCATTTTACTTACATATATAAAAACGTGTTATTCATCATTTCACATAGTTATTTTCTTCTAAATTAAGTTTGTGATCTCGTTCGTCTTCAAATCACGCGGTCGTCTCGTGATTAACATTCTATTATTTTTGATCTTCACTTTGACGAACTTTCATCCTATCGCCGTAGATTTACTTCTACAATACTATATTTATCAATAAAAAATAGTACTGCCATATTCAATATTGTCACACGAGACCGATGGCTTTAGGGTCGCGATGGTTCAATGAAAAAAAAAAAGAAACCCAATTTTATTCTCACTTTGTTGATCGGTGTCTCATAACTTTCGAAAATTATCACTCAACAAAAGTGACCTTCAAATATTTTTGTTGACTGAACCCACCGTTCTTGCGAAATGTTTTCCGGTTCATACCGCTTGTTTACATTTTTTAAAGCTTCATTTTGAAGATCGAAATGAATGCATTGATGTTGTGTGATGTTGTTCGACTATACCACCGTCATAATAACTCTATTCTCGACTTCGCCGTGCTTTTTTCTCTATTTTGTTATTGTGGTAGGGACTGTGTCGTCAAAATTAATTGTGAGAGAAAATGTGAAAGATTTCGCAGTCACTCTCCCCATAACACGATCAATTTTCCTTATAAACCATAATTGTCAATTTTACCGCTTCCTCACTTGTTCTTCAAAACGATTAGCATTGACCTTTGGAGTAGCCATAATTCATTCTCATATAAATGTTCAGATTCGTTCATCGTTTTTTTTTTCTAGATGTTGTGAAACTAAATTTCGAGCATTGAAATGCTGATGTAATAGCAATATTCTTCTGCGATTCTACTATTTTTTTTTCCCATTAGTACACATTCAATGTTGTGGTACTCATTATTGTGCACCCGACCACCCCATCTTCTCATTCTAGTAGTTGACCTTCGATTCGCCGAGAAATAGAGAAAAAAAAAATTCCCGTATGTGATTGGTCGATCGCCTACTGACACGCCCCCTCTGTCAACATATAAGCGTGGCCGCAACACGCCGGTTTGTGTATATGACCAGCTGACACTGGAGAAAACGGTTGAGGATTTTTGGTGCATTTTTAATTATTTTAGTAGCGAAGATAATTTCCAAATTTTGAATACGGGACATGGCGCGTCTGATTTTTATTTTGGCGACGTTAGTGGTTTGCAGCGTTACGGTGGTTTCCGCTATGATTATCAAGGTAACGTTTTGAAAAATATTAGTAAATATTGTAGGAAGATGTCGTTGATGTGGCGGTTTGCGTTTTCTAGTGAGACTTTTGAAACTTCGCAGAGATTAAAATTTATTTTTTCCTGGAGTACTGGTGAAAACGTGCTCCTCACACATTGCTTAAGCAACACGTGGGGTACAGAATCTCCTGTAGCGACATTATGTTTTACTGTGAGGGGAATTTCCCCATTAAAATATTTTTTTCGCCATTTTATTGAAAGTGCAAATTTTAGATTAAATGTATTAAATAGTTTGCTTTTTTGTAAGTGGACTTTTTGCTTTTTTGGAAGATGAGTAACTGGGAATTTGGGAAAAATGGGATATTTTTACACATTTTTTTAAGGTTATCAATAATGTGCGGTTCTTTTTTTTTGTTTTCTCAAAACAGCGATCGGCGGTGCCTTTGGCTCAAGACAAAATGCTTCGTGCATTGGACAGCGAGGAAAACTCAAATTTCCAAATGACTGAATGCGAAAGCAGCGGAACGATTTGTCAGTGGAAAGTGTACAGGCCTCTTGTCTACGATGAATTTGGTCAACGAGAGCCGGATTACACTATAAAACGTAAGCATGGCAATTAATTATTCGCAACGTCTTTGTAGAAATTTAGTTTTCAAATTTTGATATTTTGTCTGATAAGTTATTTTGAATTTTTTAGGTATGAGTTTGAGTGAATTTATTTATTTGAATTTTATTTATGTTTGCATAGAAATTTGGGCTGAACATTTACTTTTAATTTGATTCCCAATGTGAATCTCGACTTAAATTTATTATTGAAATTTCGTTTCACTTTCATTTTTCAGATTGTGATTGCCCGGTTGGATTCAGATGCGCGTTTTCCCATTACTACCTACAGGGATATTACGACATTTACAAATGCCGCCGAAGGTCAACCCCGGCAACTACACTCGTAACTAGTCCCACTGTGACCAACTCCACTGAGACTACGAATGCCTAGCATCGACCCTAATCCGAAGATTGAGATTACGCATCTTGACCACAATCATTCGCCCTATATTTATTCCATTGATGATAATTTGCAAGTGGGGGTCTTTTATTTAAACTGGACTGCATAATACGACTCTAGCTTGTTTTAATATCCCAGGAGCAACAAGCTGATATTATTTTAGTCGGTCGCTTGTATCGTGAACGTGCATTCAAATCTGCTTTATTGCAGGCAGTTGTGGAATCTTAATTCCGCCTACATTTCCATTTGAAGTTCCTGGTTAGTTATTGAATTTGTTCAGGGATGGAGCAGCCGTATTCGTCGTGCCTTTGGTGAAATTACTTTGACTGTACATTTTAGAAATTCATGTCAAATGCTTGTATTTTTATATCGTGAATAAATGATTTTTTTTTAGATTATCGCCCAGTTTCTACCAATTTCTTATCGGATACCGAATATCCATGTACATGAATAATTGTATAAAAATATTGCTGGTCTTGCGACCAAATATCTGAATCCTCACGTACAAAAGGTGACGTACAAAGGCAGAAAATAGGAGAGAATGGAGAGACATATCCCATTGCTGTTAAACCAGTCCCAGGACTGAATAACCATTGATTGAAAAGGTGATATAAAAAAATGAGTTTCATGGACGTCATTCGGAGTTATTCAAAACTCCCGCCGTCTGTCAACTTAGGGGATCCATTGGCGGTTGTTCACTGCCAAATGTTCTTGATTCCAGAATACATTTTTCTAAAATTCTACCCCAGCTATTTCTAAAAACAGAATAATATGAAACCTATATTTAAAATAAGGAAAGATGTTCATACAGATTTAAAACTAAAATAGAACTTGTTTACTAATTTCTAACCAAATTTAAAATTTTATAAATCTCAAATTTGCCGAGTGGGTACACTGTTCGGCCTGAAGCGAAAACTACAGCAGGTGTAAGCAAATGTTTTTGACAAAATGCATAATATTTGGTAAGTAAACAATGTAATTGATGTTTTTCACCGATTAGATGTCTTCTACAAACCGTGTCGATAAGATTTGATTAATCGCCCCAGACTGGCAGAAGCGCGATCAAACAAAACTGCCTGGTACTTGTAACCTAGCAAGCCGGCTCTCGTTCATGGTTAACGTAAGTAACCTTGTCCGAACCTGCTACTTCCTTTTTGGAACGTCACAAGTTGATAAATTTCGTTATTTTTTCCCCTGCACAATGATGTGACCCCGTAGAGTTGGTGCAGTCTTTAATCTTTATGACAAGCCGTTCCACGCAATATCACACGTGTGTATCTGAATCATGATTAAACTCTTACGACCCCGACCGCAATAAGTAGGTGTGGCTATTATTTCTCGTTGTTTTGTTCACTCAACAACAGTACGGTACATTGTTTTCTTCTTCATTTTCAGCATGATTTCGGACTTTTTCTACCCGAGTATGGGTGGCGTTGAGAGTCACATCTACCAGTTGTCCCAGTGTCTCATCGCCAGGGGTCACAAAGTTATTGTCGTCACGCATGCCTACGGAGACCGATCTGGCATCCGTTACATGACATCAGGATTAAAGGTTTGTGTTCATGTATCCTCATCATGTGTCCTGGATAACGCTGTTCAAAATGGGCCTCGCCGTAGTTATCTTCCTGTATGAACAAGTTCTTGTTGAGTCTTATTTGTATACAATCACCGACAAATTACGTTTGAAAGTCTCGAAATTCAGGTAGTGTTGTGGTCAATCAATGTTAAAATGCTTATGTTTTTTAACCACCAGATGGAATACGATGGTGACAAGCATTCGATGATGTATTTGTGATTTATTTTCGCAGGTTTATTACCTTCCCATGGCCGTGTGCTACAACGGCGTAATTTTACCCACCCTGTACAATTCCCTGCCTCTCATCAGAAGTATTTTAGTGCGAGAGGGCATCACTATACTACATGGACATTCGGTAAGTCCACTTCGTTATGGTTTAAATTTACCAGTGACACTTGGTAAAGCACTGGTGAAAATGTGCATCTCCCACTGTGCTGAGGAGTTCAGGATATATAAAAAAAAAGATTGGGGCAAACTTGGTTGAACTAGTGATTCGTTGTCAGATTAAATAATGTAGCACATTTGTTTGCAGGCTTTTTCTGCTTTGGCCCACGAGGGAATGGTCCACGCCAAAAATATGAACATCAAAACAGTGTTCACCGACCACTCGCTCTTCGGTTTCGCCGATGCCAGCGCCATTGTGACCAATAAAATTTTACAACTCGTGCTGGCGGAGACTAATCACGTCGTCTGTGTGTCGCATACTGGGTAGGTCATTGAGGGTCGATGAATTAAAAATAATAGAAAAAATATTTAAATCCAAAATCTGAAAAACCCATATTTCTTTGAAACCTTAGTGAATGCAATTTTTGATTTTACTCGATTATTTCTAACAATATTGTCATTTTTTTAAGGAAAGGAAATACGGTTCTTCGAGCTGGCGTTAAGTCTCACTTGGTATCTGTCATACCCAATGCAGTAGACACTACCGTTTTTACGCCGGACCCGAGCAAAAGAGACCATAATAAAGGTAACATTATTCGTCAGATGTCAATGCCAATTTATCTCATCATAAGGTTTGCTTGTTGCGACTCAGATCTATTTTTTTTTTGAAAATTTGCCATTTGACTAAATCGAATAACTTGCTTCCCAATTCCCCCCCCCCCCCCAGTAACTATTATTGTGATAAGCCGCCTTGTATACAGAAAAGGCGTCGACCTACTGGCTGACGCGATACCAATAATTTGTCAACGACACGCCGACGTACAATTCATCATCGGTACAGTAATTTATTGCTATATAATTCCTGTGCACTGCAGTTCTCTTAACACATTTTTGTTTTTGTTTTAACGAAATACCATTGTAAAATAATACGAATCTAATTTTTCAAACATGAAAGGTGGCGATGGTCCGAAGAGAATTATCCTCGAGGAAGTCAGGGAAAAGCACCGTTTGCACGAAAGGGTGCAACTGCGAGGATCCGTCGAGCACAGCAAAGTCAGAGATGTAAGACTGGCTTAAAACATCGAACTAAATTAAAACAATTGGATCTAAACCTGTATCACGGCAATGGACTGATTTTTGGTTCCTTTTATCAGATAAAATTTATAATTTTTTGTGCAAGCTGACGAGGCTTTGTAGCCCGAATCAGCGTTGGTCTATTTCAAATTTCCAATGTAAATTAATAGGGCGCTTAATTTTTTAAACGTTAAAGAAGGCGTTGTTTTAAATACAGTGCCGGTCGTGATCGTAACAGGAGTGTCTTTTATTTTTAGGTGCTCGTTCAAGGTGATATTTTCGTCAATACGTCGCTCACCGAGGCCTTCTGTATAGCCATCGTGGAAGCTGTTGCTTGCGGGTACAAACTATGGTTATCATTGGATATGAATTAAAGGAATCATCAGAATAGAAGTTTCAGCTGCTCGACATGCTGTTATTTCCTTTTACAGGTTAACCGTTGTCTGTACCAAAGTCGGCGGAGTTCCCGAAGTGCTTCCCGAAAGCCTCATGAAACTAATCGAGCCGAGCGTCCAATGTAAGACGGCGTTGATTTTCCGAGATAGTTTCGATTCGATTGATTAATTCGTCGGCTGGCGATCTCTAACACATTATCTCCATTTTATGTATGGTAATCCAGCGTTGATCGACGGATTGGAGTACGCGATCGACCGCGTGCGTAACAAGACGGTGGTGTCGCCGCTGGTGGCGCATCGGAAAGTTAGCGGCATGTATTCGTGGCAGGACGTGGCCAGGCGAACGGAGATCGTGTACGATGCGATTTCGACAGATTCCGAAGAGATGCTGGCGGCTAGATTGCAGAGGTACGTCGTTAAATTCGTGTGGCCAATGTTTGCTGCTACCACTTGGTTCAAAACAGTTCGTGCAATCAAATTTTTTAAACATACTTTTTAGTCGGCAAATTAAATTTAGTATTTTTTATGGCATAAAAAAGTTAGTAATGCAAAAATTAGAACGAGTCGAGAGCGCATTTTAGCGTTTGAGTTTACAGTATGACGTTCGCTATTTAATTTATTTCGTTTTCCGCATAGTGCTCAAAATTTAAATAATAATTTTTAAAAATAACATAAAAAGTACGATTCATCGGAGTGCGGCTGTCCAGGGCTCGATTCCCGTCGCGGTTTCTCGTTTATTCCATCCATGGGTGATGGTGAAAATGTGCCCTTCACGAAGGGCAGAGAATCTCCTTATTCACTAGTAATTGAAAAAAAAAAATTAAAGTTGATAATTTATTCTGCCAAATTACTTTTCGATTAATGTTTGTGTTCATCTAAAGTTGATCAATGTTAAAAATATAATTTTTTATAAATAAAATCTGATCTTTTATTCTGCTCAACTATATTTTGATTTGAAGTCCTAGCCTACATCCCTCGAAAATATTCAAATATATTTTTTTTCCCAAGGTACCGTAACTGCGGCAAAGTATTCGGATTTGTTTTTTCTATTTTTGTTCTACTGGACTACCTGTTTCTAATCCTATTAGACTGGATCTACCCGAGAGAGGTACTTGACCTAGTGTAACCATAATTGTTACGAATTGGAATAATATTAACCTCGTTCATCGACGCAACTCAACGTGTTCTCGGTCTCTTTTTTATTTCCAGTTAATCGACAAAGCTCCGCTGCTGTCAAATCGACCACGTAGAAGGTAACAGCTGCCAGCAAATTGAAGTGACATTATATTTATAGTTTTAGTATATAAAGTTTATTTTATTTATTTTAAATGTTACTGGCCTTTTTATTGTTGATGTGCGTGGGTTGATATATATGAAAGCGGTGTTAGCGGATAATTCAGTATTTTGCCAGGAATTAAAACTGCTAAGTTTAAAACAATATTAAGTACAATTAATTTTGGTGGCATCCAATATCTTTTTCTTGGAAAATCAAAATTATATTTTAATTGCGAATAAAACAATACCGGTATATATTTTTTTAAATTGCGCAGACGTGATATACTGTATACATATCTGGTTGATAAAAAATTACGAAAATAAATTTCGAAATTTTCATGGGACAGTTATCTTTCTTCTAAGGATAAATGACATCAGGTAGGTGGTGGCGCTTATATTTCTCGAACAATTATAGGGAGTGGTAAAACCGGTGTTAATTGACCGACAAAATCTTGTACAAATGACTCTCAAATCGAGATGTGGTCAGTCTGAATATTTATTCTCTCTGCATCAACCATTGATTATTCAAGAATCGAGTCATACGCTCATTATTTATTTCAAGAAATGCCCTCAGACGTGACCCCGATTTTCCATATATGGTTTTGTTTGCCCGAGGGGGAAAAAGGTGACGTACGCTTGGCTGTTCATGACGCAAGAGGACATGCGCGACTCGTTTACGAAGAATTGAATGTACGCGCGCAGTGTATCTCAACCTTTCTTTAAGTCGTCTACGCGTTAATAAATAAGCAAGGTAGGCAGTATTATTGGACAGCGACGCTGACGAAACACTAAAAGGGATCGTTTTGCAATGCAAAGTTGAATATTTTTGTATGCAAATGAAAAATCGTTATGCAAAGATCTCTCAATTGGTATGCAAATTAAAAATTGACATAATAGTTATTTTAATTCATATTTCACCCACGGCGCAACTCGCCATGTAATACATTATTTGAAGCTGGGAGCGGTGGCGCGTTCCTGTAATCCCGCTGCTGGGAAGCGTACTAACCGATGGCTCATGAGCCTAC
>JAUJYS010000296.1:0-25718 GCA_033995665.1 Melogona broelemanni | reverse complement strand
CGATTCGTAATACAAATTGAATGCGAATCGCGGAGCCACTGACCCTGTGTGGAAATATGTGAACTACACTTACTACCCGATTTTGTCTCGCAACAACCTGTGAATCCCAGCACTGTAGTGATATTCGCTACAGTGAGGGAATTTCCCCATAAAAAAAAATAAAATTGTTGGCAGTAATATACCGTATACAGTGTCCCGGCCCTCGGTGCTTTTTGCCTTGGCAGTACCTCGTTGACTGGGAAAACTGCATTCTTGTAGTGGGAGATATTTCTCTCCGGCAATTTAGGGGGAGGCTTGTCGTTTAGAGGGATTGGGGGATAAAATAAGGGGGGTCGCGTGTGGGAGGGTTGCGTTGGCATCACACGCGCCCCACTGCTCACTCCGCTAATGGTTCAGCATTCCTATCATACCTGGGGCTGGACACCTTTGCGTGTAATTTTGCGCTGCGAGGAGCTTGTGCTCGGTTTGACGCGAGAACCGTGTTTACTTTTTTGTCCCTACTCGATTTTTCTCTCGCATCTCACCTGCGTCCTCTCTCACTTCTGTGCGCTCAACTCGCAAGTCTTGATACATGGGACTGCGTCTATTGTGTATACGTCCAGAGCAGACAACGTCGCCAGTCCGTTATCACGTATACTTCGTGTAGATTGGATTAGTAGTCGATCGTGGAGGAAACTAACAAAAATCGGGATTTTTTTTGACAATTGTATCCAGCTCGACGTTAGCAGTTTTTCAGAACAATTCGAGCGCGTTTTCTTTTTTTGCAATTGATATACCTCAGTTTAGAAAATAATTTTGCAAAAAATTAAGTTGTTCGAAAAGCTGTTTGTTTATGTTAATGTTTGCTGGGAATCGGGAATTTGTTGCGGTTATTTTTTTTTTGGTAAGTACTTTTCGACAGTATTTGTTTAGTCGCAGCCACTCTTACGAGCTACACTGGCGTAGAATGTTGTGGTACTTTCAACAATCACCAGGACGTGGAGAAAAATATAACGGCTGAAAAATAACCTTGTGATAGGGCTGCCGTTGGAATGCAGGATGAGGTTCTATTGTCGAACCAGCCAGTTGTTTCCCACCAGGATTAAAAAAAAACATATTTGTCTAAATATTCCTATCAAAATGGATCCTTAACCAACAAATTGGCAATTTGTGAAATACGTGCAACTTTAGAATGTTGGCTTAAATTTGAAGCGTGCCATAAATCGGTATTGCGACCGACTGTGGTGTGGTGCTGTGGTCCTAGGTTCGATTCCCCCCCCCCCCCACGGGTTCTCGTTTATTCGATGTTGTGGTACTGGTGAAATCTATCATGACTCGGACATTGCCGTTGCAGCACGAGGGGTTCAGAATGTCCGTAAAAAATATACGATATGGTTCCTATGTTATTTCACCGAATTTAATGTTGAAACTTTTGGTTAAATCTAAGCCCTAATTATGTTTCCGTTTTTTTATTTTTTCTCTTTCTCTCGCGCAGTTCTAAAATCGAGGCTATAGCTCCGCGCTCAGACACTGCCATGTCTTCGAACGGAACACGACACGTGTAGGCCGGCCGTGCCGTAATGCGCTGGTCCCCCCACCCCCATTCCGAATCCACCTCCAGCGTCACCGTCCGCCGTCCGACCGACCGAGCCGTACTATGAAATCCGTGCACGACCAGTTGCTGCAGAACTCTCACTTGGTAGGACACCTGCTGCCCTACGACATCCCGGCCGAGGCCTCCAACCAGCGGCCGCATCATTCGTTCGCCGCCGCGCCCGTCGTCTCTGCCGGCGACCAAACTCATCATACCTACTATCCCGGTGACCAGCAACACAATCACCCGCTGACCACCCTGCCCGCCTACCCCCATCCCCACCTTCACCACCCGAATCTCGCGGCCGGACCGCACCTGCATCACAATCTCCTTCCGGGACAACAGCACCACCATCCGTCCGACAGTGGTGGTGGTGTCGTCCACTATCGGCGCTCGCTCTCTGGCAGCGAGACTGACATCTCCACCTCCACCGAGAACCTCACCCCGCAGGAACAGTATGTGCTGCGCAACTCCACGCGACAGGAACCGCAGGGCGAGGAAACGCTAGATCTGGAGGACAGCGGTGGTGGAACCGGAAGTGGAACTGGCAGTGGGCTCCCCACACTGCCCTATCGCGGCAGCGGTAGCTGGATCTCTGCCACTACCGGTCTCGGCTCCAGCTACGCCAGCATGGACCAGTCGTCTTGCAAGACACTGATCATCCACAACATGGACCATGACGATGACTTTCGGGACGACGATGACTGCAGCGGTGCCGAGGCGGAGGACGACGAGGATTTCGGCGACGATGAGATAGCCGGAAACGCCACCTCCACCTGTGGTGGCGGGGAGGGTGCGAGGGACGGCCGCCGGACACCATCCGCCACCCGACACCACCGCTACCGTTCACGTAGTAACCGGAGCGGGGATGACAGCAGCCTCCGCCAGCATCTGCCCTGCCGCGGCAACAGCGCGTCTACCATGGGCGGCGCCCCGCCTCACTACTGCCAGCAGCCGCAGCATCACATGTATCCTCACCCGCCCCTGCCTCAGTATCCAGGTGCCGGCCCTCCGCCCCACTATTCGGCCTCTGGTGTGGTGCCCCCCTTGCCCCAGGAGATCAGCGACATTCCGCGACACTACCTGGATCAGTCGGAAGTGCTGAAGCACCTGCTGGCCAAGGAGATGGCCGGAGCCGCAGCTGCCCAGCTGTGCGGGGTGGACGCCGCCGCCCTTATGATGCCCTACGGTGGCCACGTGCCACCCTACGTCCACCAGGCCTTCTTTGGCACAGATTTCGATTTGTCTCAACTGCCACCACCGCCCGAGTATCCGGGTGGATCCGCGGCAGCGGTATCCGCCGCCGTGTCCAAGATGTCCATAGCGTCGCCGTCCTCTGAGACCACCGACGGATCCACCACCGCCACCAGTCCCTCTGATAGCTCTCCCGGTTTTCCAGCTCACCAATCGACCGGGATGGGCTTGCGGGGTGGCAGAGGTCCACCCATCTCTGCGTCGGTATCGGCCGCCGGTCTACTTTCCCGTTCGCAGCCAGATCTCAGTCGGTTAGGTCGGTGGGCGGAGGATGGACGTCGCAGCGGTCATTTTAGTCCAAGGCCGCGCACCAAGGGCAAGGCCTCGCCGGACGTACCGCCCTCCCTCCTGCACCAGCGCGCTCAGCAGCACAAGTACGGGTTCGGCGGGTTCGGTGGCTCTGTGGATGGCGGCGGGGGTGACGGGGGCTTTGACAAGCTGAATCGGGCCCTCCTGCTCGAGAATAGGCAGCTGAAGGCAGAGTTGGACATCTTCACAACCAAGGTGTCTCGATTACAAAAGTTTGAAGTGGACATTCAGAAGGTGCACCAGGCCTTGGTTGACCAGTTGGTTAAGTCTTCTCAGAAGCGCGATACTCTGAATGCAACCATCCGTGGCAAACTCGAGCTGGAGGTCCGCTGGTGGCACGATATCAGCAAAGAGCTCAAAGATCAGCTGGACACGAGCAATGGCAACTTGCAGCGCCAGTTGCATGCAGCGCATGACCAACCTGAAGCGGGCAAACAAGAGCTCCAGTGTTGTGGCGCGCTCACCAACGCTCAGGCCAACGTGGTTAAACTTGAGGACGAGTGCCGAAAGAAGGCAGCCTACGTGGAACGGGTGGCCCAACTGCAGCGCGCCCTAACTGCTCTGCAGGTAGCCAGCGAGCGACGCGAGCAGATGGAACGGAAGCTGCGCAATCAACTGGAGCGAGACCTCACCGAGCTGCGACAAAGACATCTGGTCGCGCAGCAGGCGGCTCGAGGTGGACGGCCGATGTCCGGTGCGGCATGATCCGGCGAGCTGGCTGGAAGCGAATCGACGGGGGAGCTGCGAATAGGTGGAGGCGGAAGTCGAATTTTAAATGAAAATTTACTGGTTAATTTAAATATATGAAATAAACTAATTTTTTTTTATTTTGAGCAAGCAGGATTCTTAAGTAAACACCATCAATTTATTTCTAGAGTTTGCATAGCATAGAGAAATATTGTCTACAAGAATCAAAATTCTCATGTGATCGCAGTAAAAAATAGTGTTTCAAATTCGACAATTTCTATCCGGTTTATGTAACTATACATTTCTTTGTCTAATTTATTCGAAGTCTAAAATAATTTTAGTAAATGAAACGAATATAAAAAAATTATTGTATGCTAATTTCCTGGGTGTGTATACTACATTTTGTTTTTTGGAAAGTATGACATGCATTGGCAATTTAGGGCATCTCAATCGAAAGAAAGAAAAAAAATCAGTTATTGCGATCATTTAAAAAAAATATTTATATATATATATATATATTAATTTTAAAGAAAATGGAATTCTTTCTAGGGTTAGGCTTTCGTTAAAAGCCATATTATAATTTATAGAAAATCGCTAGGTCACGAAAGGACGTCGAAATTTAAATAAATAATTTCATCACACGCTAATAGGCACATTTAATTTCAGCAAAAGATTGGGTAGAATTGTTGTTATCTATCAATTTCACTTTATTTTCACTCTTAAAAACATATTTACTGCGGCACTCCATTCAATAAGGAATTTCCAGAATGTTTCATTATGTGTGACCACAAAAGAGTAAAATTCGGGTTGAATCAAATTATTTTTTAAAATAGTCTTCTTGAAATCAATTCAAGAAAACGCTAAATAATAACGCCCGTTCCTTGCACAAATATATACATTTTTTTTTAAAAGTTTGGATCTTTTAGATTGAAAGAATATAATTTATTTAGGCAGATGTAAGGTGACGTCGAGTACGGCGAATCATGCTAGCATTGAGATTCTTTGCACTGTCGATCCCCTTACTTTCCCGTCTACCTAACTTCCTTTCCCATGCCCGTTCCCAAGATTCATCCTGGTGCCAGACCCCTTTACTCTCGCGTTTTCACGAAAGTTCGAGAGAGTTCACCAGACATGTGACATCAGAACCGAGCAATCTGCGGGGTAGCAATCGGGTCAAGACACTCGCTCTTTTGTCTTGGTGGAAGAAGGTCGTCCGGCTCTGCTGCCATTGACTGCCGAAAAAGTTCTCTCGCCAAATAGTTCACGTCCGCGCAAAGTACTGTGTGCCGCAGTTTTTTATTAAGCCGAGTTGGGCAAGAATAATTTAAATAATTATCAAGACTCCGCCAAACTGTTGCTGCAAACGCTCAAACGGATTTTACCACAACGGTGTTTGGTTTGTCAGGTGTGAAAGGCTGTCTGCCTTTTGTCGTCGATCGTCGGTTGCTGCCATTTCTAGTCGGCAAAATGCTTCGTTCATCGCCGCCCACCACTCCTTCAACCCCTCTCCCGGGTGACGACCCAGTGGAGGGAAAATGGTGTTAGCCACGACCACATCGGCAGTTTCATCGATTCAAGTTGGTAGCGTGAGTTGCCCATTGGGCTGATAAACTGTGCACAAACATTTTTGATTGAAAAAGCATTGAACTAGCTCTTCAACTAACATATGAGCGTGGGACATTCCATCGACTCAGTGTTGAGAAGGAAATGAACTTTGGCCAGAACTTATCTTAAATTACAGTTCATTGTACTTGAGAAATATTATAATTTGAATACTGATTATTGTTTTTGTGAAAAACGAATTGTTTTATTTGACGAAGAACGGTGGATCGAGTAGCTGTTTGTATTTCGTCATTAATAAATTGTCAGCCACAATTAGTAAGAAATTGATCCTTGTCCATCATTATTGCCCTTCTGAACCTGATAATTGGGATGATCCTTAACCATTTAGGAACGAAATTGCAGATCATGTATGTATGTATGTAACATTTTTTTATGTATGTATGTCCAAATCTGTTAACATCCTTGTGCGTATTACTATAATCCATTATAATAAACCGCATTCTTTGTCTTCCAAGTACATCAAGTTGATCTGTAATTTTATTTATATTCTTATTTTTTTACTTGAAGTAACTAGAAGTGTTGCCGTTTTCGTTCCTAAATGGTTAAGGATCATCCCAATTATCAGTTTATATTCACACGGCTCCTAATTTTTCTCGTATACATATTATTTAGGGAATTTAATAAGTTATCCAATTCGTTGATTTTTCCTGTTGTTGTTTTTGAGACGTTTTGGTCTCGCGTACATGTTTAATTTTAGTATCCCAATTAATTGTATATTACAACATATCTCAAAGTTGAAGTCTAATATATTTTATCTCAAAGTTATTTACTAATGATAATACAGAGAACAACAGAAAATCACATGAGCAAATCTGCTCCATTTTTGGCTTACGAAATGGGCACAAATGAATGGGCGTATCATGTTAAAAGTCAGAGGCGTTAATATCTATGTAAAATCGTTTTTTTTTTTTTTTTTTTTTTTTTTTTTTTGCTTCAAGTGCGCGTGAAATTCGAATTGATCAATGAATAGAAGTCGCACGGGGAGAAAAAAAATTCTATTGAATTTCGGGCGACGCCACAGAAACTGTCACAGGATTTAAAAATGAGTAAAGTCGACTTTGAATGCCCTCTGAATGCAAATTGGTTTTACATAAAAATTGACTTGGTTATCAAAAATTATCGATCGAAAATCCTATCGAGAATTATTGATTTATTAATTAAGTTTAATATTTAAATTAGCCAAGTTAAATTTAACAACATTGTTAATAACCTTTTATCAGTTTTTTCTTAATTTTTGTTACCTATTTTGCTCTTAGTTGTCCCAAGTCCATTTTTTTATATAAAATAAAAACGGAATTTCTTTTCTGAGTAAATCCTCATGTATTTTAAATTTAAAGTTGGTCTTGGTAATAAATCGCAGGCGCAATCCTGAAACGCAAATGAGAATGCAGATTTTGATATATTGAATGTTAAACACACCACACAACATATTTGAAATTCTTGAGCACATTTGAGATGGGCGTTAACCATTCGACAACGCAGGCGCGGGTGAAATGTTAATGTTAGGGTTTGCCACCTACGAACCAAGTCAATGCTCAAACTCAAGCACGCTCAACAACAGAGCATGCTTGGCCATTTTTTTTTTTTTTTACTTTATCATTGCCATTTTAAATGTCTAAAAATTATTGATGGGGGTGGGGGCTGGGTACGCATTCAAGGTTTGAAACCTAGGTGAGGATTCTTAACGTGTATCTGACAACGTACATATAACATACAGGTGGATAAAACAGGTAGTTTTTGGACAGATATTTGTACTCACGTTCCATTGGAATCAGCCAGCAACTGAGCCAGTAAGGCCGCCGTGAATCCCTTGGTGACCGATCCGATGCAAAACCGCGTCCCTGGACTCACAGCTCGACCACTTCCCACATCCGTCACGCCGTAGCCCCGCGAAAGACGAACATCGCGTTCTGGATGGTGGGGATCCAGCCGCACCACCGACAGCGACAGGCCCGGGAAGCCAACGCACTTTTGCAGGGCATTGGCCGCCGCGTCGATGCGATCCGCAATCTCTTGGACATTCGCCGCACCTTGGCTTAACGCGCACAGAAACACCAACCACCACACAAGACGTCTCAAACAGAGACCGTCCATTCTACCAAATGACAGTTACGAGATGAAGCACTGTGGCCAAATGAAGCGAAACTTTTGTTCAAAGTCGACCACAAACAAACACCTGTACTTGCTGTACTTGGTGAGTTTTCGGCGCGCGACTGGCTGTGATTAACCGCTGACAGGAATCTTTTTTTTTATTTTCTTTTCTACAACCACCAAAGAGGGTTGCATCACGAGCAACGAGGTAACTTTCTTCGGACGGATGGGAAAAGAAATGACGTGAATCTGAGTGTCTGCTGCACCTGCGGGGAGAAAACAAAGGAGGTTTTCTTGAAGTTGCTCCGAGCTAGTACCCTTGTTGGATTTTTTTTTTTTTTTACATTTTTGAAAGAAACAAAGGGTAGTAATTTTCCGAGTAACGGGCAATTTCGGATGGAGTTTAAAAAATTCTTTTGCGTAAGCAGAAAAATCTTGCAAATTCCTTGGAATTTTTAAACTTAAGTCCTTTTCGAAGGCGCCAGTGCAAAATAATTGTTTTTACACGAATCCAAATTGCCATTTACTTTGAAAATTGTTTAGATCATTATTTTCTTAATTTCATATTAATCGCAAAATTTTAGGCAAAATATATACTCACAAAAAAAATAGTTTTTGGGAATCAAGTGTGTCTGATACATGCCAATTACAAAACATCTGATAAGAAATCATTCTCTTTTTCTATGTCAGTTTAAAATAACATCCTATAAAAATCCTCTCTAAATGTCAGTTTAAGATGACATCCTTTCAAAATTAATTTTTAAAATGTTAGTTCAAAATGACTTCATTTAAGAATACACAAGACCATTTTTCACCAAGGACATAGTCGAAATTATCAAAAGCAGATATTTAGGCTACATTCACGAGATTACGATTCATGAAAAGATTGCAAAAAAATCAAAATTGTAATAAACAATTAAGTGTATGTTTACCTTTACGTGATACCGTGTTTCTTATCTCGCTTACGGTCGCAAATAGTCTTCAGAACTTAATAAAAATGAAAACGGTGGTTTGAAGACGCTCCACCTCACGTTTTATTAAATGTGCACTCTCTGCCATTGGATCTGTCCATTTATTTACCAGATCCTATTAATTCTAAATTATGGCAGTGATGCTAGATTTCAGTCCCTTACAAAATCAACAAACATTAAAATGCGAGCTACTAACATATCGTTGCTCAGCTGGTTACAGTTATTTCCAAAACAGACAACAAGACAGAAATTAATGATTTGATCTTACCGACTGTTCGACTAATTATTCATAAAAATTTCAATCACAAGAAAACATAATTTCGATTTTGACTTACTTTTAAGATCGAAAATATGTTTTTCGTGTGCTTCAAATTCTCATGAATTATGACGCTGGATAAGTGTATTTTAGTCGAACAGTTCGTAAAATCAATTCATTAATTTCTGTTCAACTTCACACTCGACTTCGTCGTGTACTAATTGGTTAAACAAGTGATATGATTCAGACAACTATAAATATATAATTTTCACAAACATTAAATTTAATGTATAAAAACTGTAATTACCCTGATTTGGATTATTTAGACATTTTAAATTAAAGCATGTATACTCTTGTCAAAAACTTAAATACATTTCCACTTGAAAACAATTTTCCACCATACTCAAATCAACGAAACAAAAATATAAATACAAGTGAATTTTACGTATATTGCAATACTGTGCCTTGAGTATACAGATAAAAGGTAAACATTTTCGCTAATATTTCAATCATATCTGATGTTACAACATTATGTGCCACCAGCGAAAAAAGTAATTGTTCTCAGGGTTTATTCATTGCTCGATATTGTACTGATTAAAAAAAAAGATATTGCTAGCAGCATTCATTCGTCGTTAAATATCTGGCTGCTAACATAGACAAATTAAGCGTAGTAGTAATGCTTATCAGTCGCAGCAATATTTTTTACCTATTTTTGTTCATATTTTCTGAAAAGCTGCTTTTATTCTTTGTTGGCAACGCTCATTTTTTGGTATAAGCATTTTTATTATTTTTTAAATATAAATTAACTGTTTTCATGGAATGTAAATAATATTTTAAAATATTTTTGGGGCATCATCATTAAATATTATATTTCATGGCCATTAGGCCTTCATATACTCTGTATTATGCCAGGTTTAGAATCCAACTGTTGTTTTAAGACACAACATTTTTAAAAATTTACAAAATTGAGCAGTTTAAGAAAAAGGCAGCTCAATCTGTTTTTAACAGATAGTTCGCTAGTCTCACTGTGATCAAAACGATACACTAGAGTTTATGATGATTTTCCAATAAATTTATATGTGATATAATTTGTATTCATTCATGATTATATTAATTTTTGATTAGATTCATTCATGATATATAATTAATAACTATTTTCATTTCCTTGTGACCGCTGTCACCATGGCTACCAGCAGCGTTGGGTAGGAACGGAAAAGGAACGTCTCCAAAGAATTATTTCCTTCCTTTTCTGACGAACGTTGGAACGTCCTCGTTCCTACGTCTTGAAAGGAACGTTTTTTGAGGAACGCACAAAAACAACCTAGGACGTTCCATTAGATACAAATGAAATGGCCACACGTTCGATGAACTGCGAAGGATTATTTGTTTCTATGGCTAAATAGGTTTAAATATTTTGAAATTTACGAGGAATTTGTCTGGGAATATGACGACAGTTCGTTATCGTCCAGTTAGTTCGAAAATTGCAATAAAAAAAAAATTAAATGACTGTCGCGCTGAACTCTATTTTTATTTGTTTATTTTCAAATCGAAGGAACGAGGAACGTCCACATCCTTTCTTTATGGAGGAACAAGGAACGGAAACGAATTCCTTGTCAAAAGGTACATACCCAACACTGGCTACCAACCAGGTCTCAACTGCAAAGTGGAACTCTACCAGCCATTCTCTAGGGAAGATTCAAACAATCATAATCTTGATAAATCTTTTGCGTGGTATCAAAAATCTCCCGCCCCAGCTTCACATTGGACGGTATGAGCCTTCTAAACTCTTCCGGGGTTTGAATGCACGTCTGTTTGACCAACCCTTCCATGGTGGGCAAGGCATACATGGCTAGGAGCGCCCCCTTGCGAATTAGCCAGGTATGAAACTGACTAATGGTGTCGCCGTAGGCCTGGCGAGCCACATGCGAGGTGGCGTCAGAGTCCTTGAGGGTGGCCAGGCCTTCCAGGAGACTGACGATGAAGTCCATGGCGCGATGCAGCCTGAGTAGGGTGCGACTGCCCGATGGCTCTTTGGTAGTGAGTAAGTTGTTGTTCTTCTCGTATTTGAGCATGGATTCGATGGTGGCATAGTTGTTGCTTTGGTCAGAGCTACGATGCTTCTCGAGGATGGAGATCTTGGATTGGACATCAGAGGCGACGAAGCCAAAAACTGAGCCCAGTTGACAGAAAAACCTGAAAGACATAAATGGATTTTAACTATCCATATTTTTTTTTAATTCACCGTAGCGCCTAGTGCACTACAGGAATACTGCACCCTCGTGTCTGTGGAGATATGTGAGGGGCAGGGAAGGGAAGAGGGATGGCAGTTTGAATAGCCAGACTGCAGGATCCTCCCCTAAGGTCTGGACTCCCTAATGTAAGCTCAGGGGTGACGCCAGTACCCCAGACTAACGAATAAACGAAAGCCTGCGCCGGGAATCGAACCCGGGACCGTCGGCTTCGTAGAATGTCCCCATCCCCACCGAGCGTCGGTACGTACAACAAAATGAAACGTGGTCCATCCAAGCGCGGTTCCGTGCACCGGGCCATTATTTAATTAGAAGTTGGGGCCTGCGTTCTCTTCTGCGGGTGGCGAGCTGAAGGTCATTCAGCGAATAAACGAGATCGAACCCAGATTCGCTGCACTGCAGCCGGTTGCAATACCGACTGGGTTACAACGTGTCGTGACTGAACAATGTCAGGTGCGCTTTCAATATCCCTACCCAGGTACGTATCCTGGGCTAGGCAAAATATTGCCAGGTCGCCCCTGGAGGGTGATAACAGTTGAAACAAAAATGTGTGTCCATTTCGTTGACAGTTTAAAGCGATGCATGACCATTAAATGCAGACATCCAGTAAATGTCAATTTAGCGACCACTGTCAGCTTGCCAAGAAAACTAAGCCTCATTAGTTGGGGAAACTGACGGACCGTGAGACGCAATTATTAGGTACAGGTAAGAAAGTACAGCAGACCCTTCCTCACAAACTTTAAGCAGGGTTACTCTCTGCAGGACTGCGTTCGAGTCAAACTATTGAACACACTGGATCATCATTCAAGTTATAATCAGTTCAAAGACACGAACAAGCTAAACAATACTTGAGTTTGTGAGTGTTTCGCGTGCATGAATGACTACACGATT
Source organism: Melogona broelemanni (assembly GCA_033995665.1). Taxonomy (NCBI): domain Eukaryota; kingdom Metazoa; phylum Arthropoda; class Diplopoda; order Chordeumatida; family Chordeumatidae; genus Melogona; species Melogona broelemanni. Next base: position 13,814 of record JAUJYS010000296.1, on the reverse strand, counting down.
ACACGTCAACATGCAGAGGACACCTAGGTGACACGAGTTTACTTTCTAGCGATGATCAGAGTCCGACGTACCTGTACAAGGAGCGGTAGGCCTCCAAATAATAGGCCAAATCCACTTCTTTGTTGTTCACGCATTTCTCCATTAAAGCAATCAAATCATGGAGATTAATCCTGTGGTCCGTACTAGCCATATTTTAAAAATGAAACGGTGACAAATGAGCGATGTGATCGAAAATGGGCAATAAAACTAATGGATGGGCGAAAATATCGATAATATATTTTTCCGGTAGAAGTACACAATTCGGCCACAATATCCCATAAGCAAATTGGGGCGCGTATGGAACCTGACATAACATAACATGAAGTGACTTATCAGGTGAAACTGAATTTGACTACGCGCCCTACTCGAAACCGTATTGAACGTGTAGATGTGCACACGTATTAAAACATCTTGTGGCCGAATTGTGTAATTCTACCGAAAAACGAGATTGTGAAATTAAACACAAAATCAAACCAAAATCAAAATTTTTCCCTTCTCATTTCAGAACAAATGGCAGTAGTTAAAACCTGTTCCCTAACAAATAAGTACTGGTTTAATTGATACTGACGTATAAAATTTCCTTTAAAGTGACAAGCATGCACGGCGTGCTTATTTCTTAAAATTGTAAGGAACACAGACAGAAGGAAATAGTTTTCTTTTTAAATCATAAGATATATAAGAAAACAGAAAGGGACATCAAGGAAAATGGTACATAATTCCATCAACTAAAGATTACAAGTATCACCTTAAAATTATTTGTGAAATAAAATTATACGATAAATCAATTTTTTAATTTACGATAAAGGAATTTTTTTTAAGGGCTAACTGTGACAGGATGGCCAAGCAGGTCAGATATTTTGAGAAAATTTCGGGCACGCCCTAAAACTACGGGTGGTCATAACTGTCAATCCTTCAGGACCCACGTCGGAGTTTTTGCGTTAAGTCTACGCACATGGTGGCAGCCGCTATCATTTATTTAAACTGGAGCTTTTTTTCTTCCCATTTTCCTACCGACTTGTGTCTGTTTAAGACAAGAGGTAAAAATTGGGTGATTTCGTGGACACGTTTATTTTAGGCGCCAGACAGAGTTATCAGGGGTGACGAAATAAAAAATGTGTGATGAGTAGGCGAATGGAGTTCGCTTGGTTAGCACCACGAGAATAGGGGGAAGTGGCGATAGAAAATAGTTATAAATTGAATTGCGAAGTTATCAGTATTATTTTACACTCCCTCCCATAAACCTTTCATAAACCATATCTACTGAGATACGAAAGTTGGTTGACGGCTCCATTTACAAGATAAAAGATAGTTCAAGTATACCATATTATTTTGACTTTGAAATCTAAGAAAATGATATTTTTCGACACTTTAAACCTACAAATAAGAGAGATGGAGATGAACTACGTGATTCAGTGATTCCTCTTTTCAACAGACCTGCTTTTTCACGTGCGTTTCAAGAAATACCACTGCTTATCGACAATTTCTAATTCATATTCAACCATTAGAGACTCAATTCGCGATTGCAAAATTGCATAAAAATTCGAATACAAATAAAAAATCAGGTACCGACAAAAAACCTATCTGGAATTAAAAAATAAAATTCTAGATCGTTAGCTGAGATTGACTACAACATATTTATTCTAACCATTCTGACCATCATCATCATCGAATCAACCCAACTGGAGAGCACTTGTAAATGACGTCACCAAGTCAACGGAACAAAATAACATCTTCATCGCACCATTCTTGTTTTACTATTAGTGGTATTTGTTTTTTTAAGTGTCCATTGACCTTATGACGCTTTACAGATTTTTTTCATAGCAAGCAATTAAAATTGCGCCATGAAAAACACAATTCCTTGAAGCAAAACGTAAGAAACCAATTGTTCAAATACATTATAAGTGTAAGAAAGCGAATAAGTTTGAATTATCTGACGAATCCTCACCAAAAAACCATAGTTATTCAAACAGAAATTCAAAATAACTATTCAAAAGTAGTGATTAGACTTACAGGTGACGAATAAGCGGCCGGCGGCGGCGCTCTGTCGCTCCTCATTGGTCAACCGGTGCTTAGTGTTGCACCGGTAGGCGGGATAGGCGTCGCTCAGTTGAACGTCGCTGATGTGCAATTCTCCGGTGGGCATGATGCTGTGTTTTGCACCTGCGCAATAAATCATTATTGCAGATTAGCTGGGGGTAGTGGTGGTGGAAAAGGAGGAGGAGTGCGCGGCCACCAAATTAAGGTGAACGGGCCGATACTACTGCTGCTGCCGTTGCCTTTGCTATGACGGGCGTCGTGCATGATGAAGATTAATGAGCCAAAGTGGGGTGTCGGTGCTGCCTACACTTACGCTCTATTCGAAACTACAGGATGATCAGACAGAGGGAATTTACCGTCAGCTCGGGGAATCCCAAAGTTCAGAACTTTTAAAATGATAAGTAACTGCGTGTGCATGCAATATTGAAAACTATAAGGAATAGAATAGGTAAATCGAGTTGTTTGTCACCCCCAATTTCTCCCGGGTATATCGATATTTAATTTATTTTTATTAAAGACGACATATACCTTTTTATCCTTATATTTACAATATAGTCATACTATTTTTTTTTTTTAATCACCGTAGCGCCTAGTGCACTACAGGATTACTGCACCCTCGTGTCTCTGTGAAGATATGTGATGGGCAGGGAAGGGAAGGGAAGAGGGATATACATACAATTAAATTTATATTACATACGATATTATCCTTATATATTCCATTTGCTAACTACTCTATTCATTATAGTTTCCAATATTACAAGCACACTCCGATTTTTATCATTTGAAAATCGCTAAATTTGACGATACATTTGATTTGCTACACGAACGATATTATTGTTGGCATGATTAGGGAAAATTCGTGGTAGATTTGTTTGTGTATAAATCGCAAATATAATAGTATTTGACGTCATTTGAGTTCAAAGGAATAAAAAATAAGTTTCTGTACAGGGCGAAAATTATTTTATATTTTACGAGTGTTCGCCAGACTCTGTTCGTCTTTCATTTTCAGCGCCGTACCGGAACATGTTCGTGAAAAGGAAATATTATCGTTGTTTCTCAAGCACATATTGCAACTTTACACAACACAGGTCAGGTTACTAAAATATTAACTAAAAAAATCTATAATAGTTTTATTGCTCGTTTTTAAGCCTTAATTTAAAACTGATTACACGGTCCATTTGGCCAAATGAATCAGTCATTGGTAAATATAGATGAGGCAGAATCGGCGGATAATACACGGTGCGGATAATATACTGCGCGGAACCCAAATTAATTATTTTCAGATATTTTTCCTGATTAGTTCTAAGTTCACCTAGTATACGCTTATCGTTATTAAACAACACTGTATCTGACAGCATTGTTCACCACTCCACGTCTCCTTGAGACAAATAAAGGAGTCCAAAGTCTCGTTACGTCACAACAGTAAAGAAAAAAAAAAACACGAACGTGTGCATTGCAAATGAGCTATTGTGTCCAATTTTCTCCGCCTCCTCCAAGCACCAAGTTTTATCGGCAATAAACCAGCAATTGTCATTCTGACAGACCCCAGTGTGCGCCGCTGAATGGATTCTACCAACACGTGTGTGTGACTCGGGCCCACTCAAATCGACAATTTGCTACTTATAGGTTGACGCGTTGAGCGTGACGCGCCAACGAGAAAGCTCGTCAGGTCCTTGACAAATGACGTACGAATTACGTCGAGGTTGCGAAGAAGAAGAATCACGTTGCAACACTGAACGATTTTTTTTTTTATTTGACACGAATGCCATTTATTGTCAGAAACTGTCAACGACTAATGCTATAACATTTCTTTACCGCTGCACTAGCACCATCTTGTGTCCGACTAATTTTCTAACGACCGCATCCCATTATTCACTAAGCTATTGGCACCTCACATTATCACCCGATGACGTTTGCTATTGTGATACTTGGCATTTTAATACTAGTTACTTTGAAATGTAGACAATTTGGAACTAACAATTATCATTTTGGAACTAACATTCAAAATGTTTAAACTGACAATGTTTAAACGATGGAGATGATATTATACACGCAGAGACAGTCGTATAATTAATTGATTCCTCTGTACCTGACAGATAAACAGTGTTGAACTACCGGACCGTATTTATGTTTTTATTTAAATTCACAGATTGTATTATTTTTAATCTGTTTTCTCAATTATTTGATAATGTTTTATTGAAATTTAACAGATTGCATGAAATAAATTATAAATCAGTGAAATAATTCAGCCTCAAATAAATAAATATATTTTCTGTAAGAAATGTCTTTTGTAACTGATTGAAAGTGCCTCACTATCGGACTTTATTTCACTTTATACAACGGTTTAAATTTCAATCGATAAAACATCTGTCTCGGCGTGCATAAGCACCATCATCGCTTTGACAATGTTTAGCTATTGAAGTCCAAACCCTGGTTCCACCCTAGGTGCTTTTAACAACGCCACCTAGCGAAGATGACTGAAGACAAATATCCTACTTGATAATAAACTGGGATGTCACTATCTGAACTTCAATGTGCGCCTACTTATTAAAAAAATGCATAGTTCGTTATTCCCCCCTCGTTGAATGGTGAAATAAGAGTTCCCTAAACAACATACAATGACGATAGATATCAAAACCACCTAGCGAATAAATAAAATGCGAAAGCCCAAAGCCATATAACCTCCCCTGGCAAGAAATTCAAAAAACATGTGTACGGTTAGTCAACTGACCAGGACGAGCAAATATTGTTTCCGCATGATCAGTATTTTACAGTTTTGCTCATTAATATTTGATTGGCTTCACCGCATTTCTCACAAACAATTTAGTTCTCCTACTCGAGCACCTTGGAAGTTATTTTTGTCGTACGAGTTAAGATACAGCTCGAAGCTAGTATACATACATAATTTAGTAGTACATCATACATAATTTAGAAAGAAACCAAGTGGATAGAAGAAAACAAAAAAGGCTTCGTATAAACACGGTTGCACGAGGGGGATTCAAACGAAAAGTGATAAAGAAAATTGATTGCTTAGGCTAGACCTCAGTAGATAGAGGGAATATACTGTCAGTGATAGATGCTACAGATAACGAAAAATTAATTAATTTCAGTTTTATCTCTCAAATTCAGTTACATTCTTAATAAAGTAATAATAAATGGATATAACGATTTCAATTACACGAATTCCAAATTAAGCCTAAACTATCGCGACAAGAGAGAAATTTGCCCAATTTTGTTCAAGGAACTATTAAAGAATTTCGAACTGCCGGCACAATTTGGTTCATAAAAACTTAAAACATCCAAAGCATCATCCATCACGATGACGTCACAAAATTGGGATCTGAACCCGGCGCCACCGATTTTTTTTTTTGACGTCACAATCGATTGTCTCAAGGCCCGTACGCCAAAGGCGTGAACGTCCATGACAGGTGAGAAGTCGACACACCACGACCATCCTCACTAACCGGCTCGACTTAATCCCCTCACTCTCTCTCAGCACTGTGGCGCCCAACCACAAGATTCACTCGAGTGTTAAGAGTATCCATATATTTTCGAAGGAACCGTGGAGGAGTCACTTGACATCATCGATCCGCCATTGGCAAACACTGTTTCCACATGAAAACAGTAGGATCGGCCTGAAATACCGATTTCCCCACTAATTCCAGTACTTTCATAGCTATGTACAATTTGGTACCAATGGCTCAGTGGGTTTGACAACTTCCTACGGAGTGGACGGTCCCGGGTTCGATTCCCGGAGGAGGCTATCGTTTATTCGACGAGCCTGGGGTACTGGCGTCATCCCTGAGTTTCCATTAGGGAGTCCAGAGCTTAGGGGTGGATCCCCGGCAGCCTGGCTATACCAGCTGATAGTTATGCAAGACCAATCGGAACCATGGTTTGCTAATGGCCACACAACAAGAAAAGTTTCTTTCTGGAGAATAATTTCAATGTCTTTAGGATAGTGATGTAAGCGGATAAACATCCCGTTGTCTTCACTCCCAAGGCTTCCTGCACACGGAAAACCATCCAATGGTGCATTTTGGACATCATTCATAATTTCAGAGTCTAACGACTTTCTTCAAAGAAGGTCCGGGTCACACTAATACTGCGTCTCGGTGAAATAAGACGTTCCATTATACGCTGACGAAGTAGCTAGTACCTTTTGACAATTGGAATGGATGTTGCGGGTTACAAGAGATCAGCACGCAAGACGGACAAAAGCTGTACCTCAATTAACAATCTAAAAAAAGTATGAAACTAAAGTCTACCGTCGCACGACTGTTAGGTCACACATACGTACTTTCGTCGACGCTCGGGTAGATGATGGCTTCGTCCTGCTTCCAAGAGGTGACCGTGACGTAGTCGGCCACAAAGGTCGGGATGTGACACTTGAGGACGGCGGTGTTACCCTTGATAACGAACTCGTCGTAGACTTGTGCCTCGTACGTCTGTAGAACCACTAAGAGAGGAAGAGAGAGAGAAATAAATGAAATTCAAGACCAGCCATCAGTGTTGACGAAACTGTTAACGATGGGCAGCACAGAAAAATAAAATATAATTTGACCACTCTTTGATACAGTTGCATAACCAACAATTGTAAATAAAAACCTACGAAAGTTTCTTATTTGACTAGGAGCGGTTTTGTGTTTAACAACCTGGGTCTCCGGAGGATCCAGAAAAACATTTCTCCCTAACAAACGTCCGCTAAAAATATGTTAATGAAAAACAAATGAAATACGTCTCTGCCGGGCCCGCAACCAACAACGCCGTGAACACTGGCAACACAATATGAAAGCCTCCACAGTATTAATTGCGCCAAGAAGATCGAAGAAAACTTTGGCATTTCCGGAGCGCTAATAAGAAATTTCAACAACGTCGAGGTAGCTGGCATTCTCGGATGCATTCCACCACTTGGCAACATTTGCTACAGCCTCAGCTGGAAGGGGGGGAGGGGACTCTCCGGGCTCAGTCCCGTTTCGCTCTATTTCACTATGCTAATAAATCAAGACAGGAACTAGGGAACCGAGAGGATAGGTGGTATAAGAAGAGCCAACATAAAAAACAACGCTGCATATTTTTTCTCGGTAATATTAGAAAAAATTCCACCGAGAATTATAGGAGGAAGAGAAAACGTGCCGTAGTTTTTGTTTCCCCGTGCCAGAGACGTTGTGGAGCCAACAACATGCGTATACCGTCGTTTGAATCGTGCGGCGGCGCGCGCGGAAGTAACAAAGAAAATTTCATTCGCGCGTTCTTCGCTTAATTGCATGCCTCCTCCTCCTCCTCAGTCGGTCTAAATGTGTTGAACGCAATTGTATCTCATTAGCAGAGAGTTTTGCTCGCGCGACGGCATGCGGATTTTGGAGCGTCTCGAGTACGGGGTGTTTGGATGAGAGGGCCGCGTCAGATTTTCCTCTGGTGGTCGTAGACAGAACTACGCTTTGGTTTGATGGTCCTCCAGGCTTGGGCATGGCTCTCGCCGACCACCACTTATTATCAACATTGTTTAATTTTTTTTAATTATTCGATTTTGACATTGTCCGAAATGATTTTGGCAAAATCTTAACTGCATCAAATATCACATTCAGCTAGAGATTTTGCATAATTAATGGCGCCCCTATGTCATAGTTTTCATGGGCTTTAGATCCGGAAGTTTATGATTTGGATGAAACCTTACTTTCTCCTAGCGCGATAACATACATTATATTTGACATAAAATGAATCTTACTAATTTTACTAAGTTTAAATTTTACGTTGGATCTTAAGAAATTAATTGAATATTGAAGAAAGCATTTGATTTTGATTGTTGTTGATGTTTGTTGTTGTGTTTATGATGTTGATGAATAATGAAGAAAAAAATAAAAAGGCCAGAAAGCCAGAAGGTTTACGTGGATTATTTTTACTTTACTCAATCTTATAGTATACTACAAAAACAATCTTCAAAAACAAGCATATTTTTTTAACTTTTTGTGACTCGTGCTCACTAATGAAAGGTAAGGTTCTTTCAGTTATCGCCACGGGCATATAACTGCAAAGTGACCACCAGATATCCAGAACGCCACTTACACAAAAATCCTACGTGCAAGTCTATAACAAAAAACATTGGGTAATCTTATTAATGCACGTCATTAACTTCATATTTTCGCAAAACTTTAAATGCGATATCCGATGCCATGACAAGAATATAATTGTATCCCGATTTTCGTGCCATTACCTTTCTTTCACCAACATCTTCGTCACACCCTAAAGTAAATTAGCTTCAAGATGCGATAAGCGCCTTAACAATCAACACCTATCTATCTTACCTCCCAATCCTAACATTATTTGTAACTCAAAGGAAACCCCCCACCATCCGCCACTATTCTTAATTTTTTTTTCCTTGGAAGCGTGTAACAGTCGAGCCCGTTGTCTGTTTTTGTTAGGCAACACGGAATTATTTGATGCTCTTTATGAATGGAAATGGACAAGTGCCCGTGGGTGTGCTTCTAAGCTCATCAACAAGAAACGGGTCACCCAAGAGTGCTAGAGTTTATTTCAAAGAGCCTGCTAAGTTATGATGCAGAATAGAACCAGTGACCAAGTGGTTTATTTTTATTTATGTTTTTATATTATTTGAAACCACTGTCGTGCTCACTGTAATGAATATCACTATAGGAGATTATGTGCCGCTCACATATTGGCATTGGGATTAGGACTGACAGCGAGCATCCGCCCGCTGTCGTCATCACTTTGTCCTCACCGCAGGACAGAGGCGGAGTTAACCACCCCTTAGCCGCTACCTAAGCAGTTGCTATGAGGGATACAGAATCTGATGTGGTGATATTCATTTCAGTAAGCAGGAATAATAAAATACCAGGATCGCCTAAACGAGAACCCAAACTCGAGCCAGGAATCGAACCAGGGATTGTCACACCACTTTCTGTCGCTCATACCTTTCCTTTTTTCTTTTTTCGACGGTGATTAAAATAAAAGATTCTGCGAAAGAAACAGCTAATTTAATGTCACCCTGGAGAAAAAACTATCCACGACAAAATGCTGCCCCTTTTACAATAGCAAACACTGAAAGCATAATAGTTATGCAGAAAAGCCAACTAGTGGTACCGACATGGTAACCAAGAGCGGCATATGACCAAGCACGGTCACGACGGGTCTACAAAACCTCCAAGTCGAGCCGGGTCACCGCTGACCCAGCACCCAGACCCACAAAAGCTGTATCTACACAGCTAACCCGTTTAACAGATTTCGTAGCCAACCCTTCCCAAGACGTGCCTGTTCGTATTTTCTGTAGTTCCGCATTAGCTTAACCGAGTTTGGCGCCGGGAAGGGGTGGAAGTCATTCTCGTTTGCCTATATCAAATTTGAGCCGTGACGTCACCCACTCCATAACAAAGCAGCGTAAATTTAATTACCGCCTCCATATATTCGCGACGGCGTCAATGCCGCGTGCACTTGTTATATAAGAAGGCTGTATTCTTTTTCTCTGCTCCATCCTCCTCTTTTCCCTTCCAGTGTCGGGAAGAAACGGGCTCCTTTTCTGAGGAACTTTGGAATGTCTTTGTTATTTTCACTAAGAAGGAACTTGTGGAACGGGTTTGTTAGTTTTTTGAGGAAACGCGAGGGAAGTTCCTTTTTGGTACACAGAATACATGGGTGTGTGGAATGGATGATGGAACTGATTTAATTTCGTTAAAGATTTTATTTCGCTGAACTATGGTTTCAATTTAATTTTATTTATATTTTAATCATTAACTTCTCGTTTCTTTTGAAAAGGAATGAGGAACGGCTTGGTTCCCTTAAATATCAAACAAACTTTTAATTATTTTAAATGCCCAATAGAAAGGCTATTTAATTCTTCAATTGCAGTTATCTGTAACTGATGAACATTTCTGAGCCTTTCTGTCGGGCAAAATAAATTAAAGTTTTTGTTATTTATTCGACATTCATCTCGGCTCTCTTTAATTTAAATTCAGGCTAATTTAATTTCATGTTGGAACTGCAAATGTCAACTGCAACTGCAACTGTCAACTGCAGTTTAATTTAATTTTAATCATATTTTAATCATTCGTTCCTCTTTCTTCTTTTTTTTTTTTTTTTTTTTTTTTTTGTAACGGAACGAGGAGTTCTTCTAGGTCGATTTAATCTCATATGGGAACTGCAACTGGAACGGGTTCCATTTTTCTTCGGTGGAACGAAAACTAGAACTGGTTTAAACAGGAACCAACCAGACACTGGCCACCCTCCCCCTCACCAGAGTGGTAGTGCGTCGCGGTGTTGATGGCTGTAACTCGTGATTACGCCACTAGAGGACGCAATAAACTCTCCGCCGAAAATTGAATTTTCCCTAGGACGTGGAGCGCGGTTGTGGTTTATGTCTGGTGGAGAGAGGGAAAATGTGGAGACGAAGAGATGCTGCTCGGCCCAGAGGCTAAAAGGTCTTCTGGAGTGACTGTCAAAACTATTATTACTTGGAACAAATCCCATTTTGCGCTTTCAGACCATGCTGACGAGGACTGAGAAACACAGTTTTGTAATTATGGTAAAATTTGAAGAAAAATGTTAATTTTTCGCATACCGGCATTTAGATGCACGTTGCAAATTTCGCCACTAGTAGCGCCAAGACTGTGACATACCAAACAACTGATAGGAGTGCTCCGATTGCTCAGTTGACCATCGATATAACCATCGATAATTATCCTAATAATTAATCAACTATAGCCACAAGCAGCCATTGAATCTTTGAAACACCACAACAGGGTACAATGAATGAGTGCATATTTTTCATCACTTCAGTGCTAATTACTACAGGATTACTACCCCTCGTGTCGCTATGGCGATATGTGAGAGGGGCAGGGAATGGAAGGGGAATAGCAGCTGGTATAGCCAGGCTGTAGGATCCACACCTAAGCTCTGGACTCCCTAATGGAAGCTCAGGGGTGACGCCAGTACCCTAGGATCGAATAAACGAGAGCTTGCGCCGGGAATCAAACCTGGGACTTTCCGCTCAGTAAGATGTTGCCATACCCACTGAGCCATCGGTACGTACTTGAATTTAATATTTTGAAGAGGACATTTATTTTATATTCTTGACACATTACAATATTGAGCTTTTATGAAGATGATTACCAGTTTAGGTTCTACACGATATAAACATCAAGTTTAGGTAATTGCCAGTACCGGGCAAATTTAACTGCATCTATTTGAGTGGTTAGATCAGTAACAAAAATGCTAACGATTCAGTTTCGAAGCAAAAAAAATCAACTATACAATTTGTCGCATAAATAACATGAGAACAAGCCTCCAGCAGTAGCAACACGCCAGACAAACCATATCATTTTCATTCCGCCAATTACACTAACGAGAAGCGCCTTGAATTACGGCATTCTCGAGTTGCACGCTCGCAGCAAAAATAATGCGCGTATAAGCTCTTTGATGCGTTGAATATTCATAGAATCGTAGCGAGATGGAAACGATAGACTCGACGACAATTCCCTTGAAGTTGGTGTATTGTTTTCACGTACAACAGAATGCTCGTCGTCTTGCATAATCAAGAAGAAATGGCAAAATAAAATTATATTCAAGACAGACCTGTTCGAGCGTACATTGGTGAACGACAGAATAATTATAAAACCCGGAATTTTTGTAGCAACACTAAATAATTTATTTATATAACTTTGTAAGTGGTTAAGCAACAGGTTGTAGAAGCAAAAACAAATGTATATAAATCGAAAGATAGTTCGGTTATAATTTTGTTTTAAAATTTAAAGTTGAACCAATCCTAACATGCACTATCCAATTTAAAGTATTTCATTTTCAAGCTATATCCTGTATTAAATGGTTCATTGTAACTACAGCTAACACAAGTAATTTAAAGCTATCCTGGAATCTGGAAATAATTATTTATGTGAACGAACGAGTAAAAATGAAAATCTCAAATTTCCAGGAATAAATATAACACAATCATTTAAAGCTATCCCAGCAGAACATGGAAATTCTTATTTATGCGAAAGAACGATTGGTTGGTTAGTCAGTCATGGGACTGGTTCTAACAGCAGGGTGTCGTCTCCGGACCCCAACCCTCGATACCTGCGGTTGTTTTGGGCAGAATACAGAGGTGGTTTGCCATTGCCTTCCCCCGCGCAGTACCACAATCCAATCCAATAATCGGCTGCGCTGGGAATCGAACCCAGATCCGCTAGTAAAATACGATTTTAAACGTAAAGGACGATTAGAAGAGAAAATCTCAAATTTCCACGAATAAAATAACATACAACCATTGACAAATCTCCAAAATTACATACCTTAAATACAATACTCGATACTCTTTTTTTTTCGCATTCCACAATAAATTGCAATCATTTTGAAGATTGGCTCGAAATCGCAAAACAAAATGCTTCCTATTCTTTTTATGTTCCTGAGATCTTGAAACTGGTTACGCGAATTACGTGATCAAAGAACTAAATATGGCGGAATCATGTACAGTGTACATGCAATGTATGCAACCACTATCTAACCTAACATAGGTTTGGATGTGATCATGTGATATATGACGTCGTAGAAATAATAACTGCTCCAGTTCGTCGAACGGATAAGTACTTGTTGGCTCGACAAAGATCGACAAACGAGCTGGGAATGATAAAGGAGGGGAAAGAAACACGCCTTGAGAAATTTTACCCCAATTTCCATATGATAATAACTTTTGATTTTGAGTGTCTGTTTCCCTGATCCGAGCTATCTCTCCACCCCTCCACCCCTTCCCCCATACCAACAGCGCTATCGCTTCGCTCTAAAGCAGATGTGATTTAATATTGTACAAGCACAGACGGTCGTAATTAACTTAATGTCTCAATTTAAGACTCCTGTTTTCTTGCCGCGTCTTCTTCAGCGAGAAGGATCCCCCCCCCCTCCGACCAATTATCTGCAACTGAGTGCGCGCCTCCCGCGCGACAAAATGGGCCAATTAGGGCCAACGAGCGACTTCACACGCAGTTGCCGAAAACGAACGATTCGAAGGAATATCGATGTCGGCGGTATCGATGAGATGAGATCGAGAAGCGACAACTGAAGTGAGCGCCATATTGGATGACGCTTCGCTTTTTTTCCAACTTGTTCAAGATAATCCATTTGTTAAAACAATAGTAAAACCCAGAACAAGACTGGGGGTGGCGAACGACTTGAGTGACGAACTGGGGGTGACGACCGGCTCGATCATTTGGAAAAATAATTATACATTTTGAAAAATTTTCGCTCTTCACACGCGTTGCCATCATTTTCAGATTTTATCAGTGCATCCAAATCACATTTTTAAATCACAGTAGTGCTAATCGCTACAGGATTGCTGCACTCTCGCGTCTCTATGGAGATATGTGAGGGGCAGGGAAGGGGAATGGCAACTGGTATAGCCAGGCTGCAAGATTCACACCTAAGCTCTGGACTCCCTAATGGAAGCTCAGGGGTGACACCAGTACCGCGGCTCGTCGAATAAACGTGAGCCCCTGCCGGGAATCGAACCCAGATCCGCTGGTTGGCAAGTGAGGCCGCTACCTCTCGGCCACAGCGGGTGCACTTGCTTACACGGAATAGGGGACAAGCACTGCAAGCATTGTGATTATGTTGCAAGTGTTATGTGTTCTCAAGTGAACCATTTCTTAGGCAAAAGCTCCCCCCGAAGGAGGTTTCGTGTATAGCACCGCAGAAAAATTTGCTTCAGCTAGGCTGATGACCATCCTTTTTGGCTGTTT
>JAUJYS010000295.1:0-25720 GCA_033995665.1 Melogona broelemanni | reverse complement strand
GTAAGTCAGTTTCGCTACGCACCCCACTCGACACCGTATTTTCAGGTCGCTCATGTCTTCAACGTGTAACTTAGCCCAATATTGTATATACAGTGTATAGCATCGACTCTTGTATGCTCTATGTTTGAAATATACGGAATCCATTACACATTCCTTACAATTATAAATAAATAAACAGTGACTCCAGATGATGTATTTGTGTGTTTACCGACATCTTGCTAGCGTGGAAATGAAAAGGCCGAAGCAAAGTAAACAGCAAAGAAGCATGAAAATGCAAGTATTGTGTTTACCTTGATGTGTTCGTTCAAAACATATCTCTGCTATGTTACTCGATTATGTTAAATTTAGGATAGCTTTAGTTGAAGTTCGACAATTTTATTATTTTAAATATTTGGTGTCAAGGATAGTTCAGGAGACTAAATCTTCAACAGCTACGGGAGAAACAGTCGGTGATCGGATACATTGGTGAGCGTTTTTATTCATAGGATCACCAGGGGTCGGCAACGACTCGATGGTACTTAACAACCGAATATTTATGTAGTTTTCAGCGTGGCAGCGATTTAATTTTATGACGAAACCTTTTCGTCGCATAATATTAATGAATGAAGCAATCGATATATATGGCAACTACTCTGTAGCCCACGATTCGTTTCATGCACATTATTTCATTTGCAGCATGTTCCAAGGCTATTCTTTTTATCGTCTCTTTGTAGCTATTACAAATACTGCATCACTTAAAAGCGCTTTGCATTAGCGTTATGGAAATAGTCGTATATCTACGCCAACAAATTGCTTGTAGTGTGTTGATACTACACGAGGCAAAACACTTGAAAAACCAAGTTATTACCTTTCAGTAATGGGGCGGGTCGCTTAAAATAAACGGTTTATTAGTTTTGGACCAAGGCAAATCCACAGCACAAGCCAGCTAGTTCTCAGAATTACGCATTAGTTAATAATACACTGTTGTTTTGTTTAGGAACTTGGGGTGCCCGTTTTGTATATTAATGCACTCGGGGGTAATGTATTTGCCGCGTATCGATATCGGAAAAGTGCATCGGTGTCTACTTTGGCATTTCGCCTGTCGTGGTTCGTTCGGCTAAGCCGGGTTCGTGTTTGATGGCAATATATTCATTCAATAGAGGGCGACCTTTTCCCCACTAAGAGGTGATAGTGTCGCGACACATAGACATATCTGAACATTATCTTATCGGGTCTAATGGCTCTTGGCTATTTGTCCGCGTAATAGCCTCCGTGTGAAACTGGACTGGTAGAAAACATATGAGCGCCGTTTCTCAAGAAAGAGTCAAAGCTCGCCATGGTAGATGTTCGTTCGTACACTAGGTCGCATAACTACTTCATTTTATAACACACTTGTATAATCATATAGTGTTTTTAATAATAAAAAGAAATTTCATAATTTAAAAGTGTCATCTTAAACCAGACTTGAATAATACTGTGAATTATTATTAACCTCATGCTTGTGTGGTTTTTTTTTGCATAAATTTGTGTAAACCTGGCTATATAATATTTATTGGTCACTGATACAATCATTTTATGTTAGTTTATACAATTTTAAACCAGACCATCCTTGATCGTTTGAGATTGAATTTAAAACAAATAAGTCTCAAAGGTCTTCAGGCATTTGATCTGCCAAAGATTTTCTAACGTCACATCATTGAATTTTTTTTTAATCCTTGTGCTGCAATGTTGGCATATCTGATGTTATAATTTGAAATCGAAAACTGCCAACATTTGAATATTTCCGTCAGCTGGTACGTTTCTATGCAAATTCGGAAATACATTAGCATTACTGTTCATACGTATTCGTCATGTTCATTGTTTGCTATGCAGGTTGAACGCTTTACCTGATAAAACTGATTAATTCTTGTTTGCCGAGCGCTGACATATGGCATTCGATGACTTTATTTTTCAGTGATACGGAGTGCATATTGGCAGCGTGAGCTATGGACGGTGTAAACCATTCTCCCGCATTATCAATGACGCTGTCCCGTCGCGTCTCTCTCCTTCTCTCTTTACCCATCGTCCGTGTCATGGTGTCATTTCATATCACGCTCATCGCACATCCTCTCAAGACCCGAACCATTTCATACATGTTTCTTAGAATCCACTGACGGTAACTGTTCAATAATTCCAGCGTAAAATCTTATATTGTCTCTATTTTATGTTGTGTTGTTTTTAAGATCCGTCGAGTCGTTTCCGACTCCTGGTGGCGCCATGGACAAGTGCTCTCCAACTGGGCCGATTCGCTGACTTGATCTGCAGCTCCCGGAGTGACATCTTGGTTTCCCTCTTAATACAGTCCAGCCATCTTGTGCGTGGTGGTCACTTCCCACTTGCTCAGCTTATCTTCCCAAGCATAAGCGCCTTTTCTAGAGAGTTGGTCGCCCGCATGACATGCCCAAAATATCGCAGTTGGTTTTTAAGGAGCACTGACTCTAGTGAGCATTTGGGCTTAATCCTATCTAAGACTGACTGGTTGATCTGCTTTGCAGTCCAGGGTATGCGCAGTAATCGCTGCCAGCACCATAGTTCAAACGCGTCTATCTTCCTCCTCTCGTTTATCCTTATGGTCCAACTCTCACAGCCATATAGCATTACAGGAAACACCAAGGCTTGCACGATTCTGATATGTTGTGTAAAGATACAAAAATAAATTATAAGTAATCAGACCTGACCATAACGACAGAATATCGTCGTTTACATTTAATACTTCCAGAATATCAAATACAATTAAGTGTGCTTTATTCGATTCGTGCGTTTCATAATCCCATTTCGATGTAGTTTGCTGAATGCATAAATGGCCCTATAAGCTTAATATCGTCTCATCCGAAAACGGTAGAAATGCTATTTTATTCAAAATAGTTTGCCAGACTCTGTTCGTCTTTCCCCTTCGGGACTTCACCCGAACTTACTTCCTTTTCTTTGAACCAATGACAACTCTCGACTTTTGCTCCCATGGACAAAATCATATCACACAGGAAGTGACGTCACCATCAGGAAACGTTTGTTTATCTCTGGCTTAATTTACGATAATTATAATTTTTTTCTGTACCCCTCGTGTTGCTTACTTGTCATTCGGCCACATTTTCACCAGTACCTCGGGATATCGAATAAACGAAAGCCCACGCCGGGAATCGACCCCGGGACCGCCGTACCTACAAAGTGGGATTCCCTCTAGTTCGAAAACATTAGGCATTCCCAATTTAGAGCGATTCTAAGCAAAACTTCAGTTGAAGGGGAGCGTAGGGTCTAACGAGGTAAGGCGTCGCTCCGCTAGTTAGGCATGTGTAGCCTAGCCACGCGATGACCATCCGTCAAAAACGAGACGCCGCCCGAGCGCAACTGGTGGCCGGGCGGGGTGACACTAGACTGAATCGTTGACAAGGAACGATAGCGAGAGGAAGAGAGAGAGAGAGAGTGCGGATTGCCGCCCAATGCATATTGCACACGACAAGCACTCGTATCGGCCACGCGCGCGCGGGCGAGAACGGGCGGCCAGCGCGGGGACTAGATTCGGGGAGCTGAAAAAGCATCCATGCGAGTCAAGTATATATCGAGAGACGATATCGTCGATTCTCCATTTGCGACGTCGGCACATATGGAGTCACCGTGTGTGCTCGGGGAAATACCGCGCCCATTGCACCGTTAACTTGCCTACCCTACCAAACTCCCAAAAATATCTAGCATATCCATTCACTATTGCAACTATAATGTGGGGCCTATTATGACAGAGATGTCGTATTTTTACCACTGATATTCCATGTGTACTACAACAGGGGAGAACTGTTAATTTGTCTTTGCCTAGACTTCTGACATTGTGTAGTTTATTCAAGGATCTTTAATGCGTGCTTGATTACGGATTCCACGTATTCTTAAGAATTTATCTCGCCCGAAAAATTTCGAACATTTCGATCGGGAATTGAACTCGCGATCTAGGATAGAGTATGCGAAGCAACTAATCACTCGGGAACACGGTACCTCTAATTAAAAAATGATAACTACTGTATATACTTTCATTTATTTTTAAAGTGAGATGGAGGAAATTATATTAACATTCAGTTACAGTTATAACCATCAGCTGAATTTTTACTGTTATAACCATCTTGTACAGTTACAGTTATAATTATCAGTTCCAGTTACCTCTACCGGGTTACTATTACAATTACTGATCTATGAATGATATGATACAGAAACTGTAAATCTGAATATAATTGCCTCGCTGTCGGGAATTTAAAATAAACGAACGTTTTCTTTTCTAATGAATTCGACCTTGACCTCGGCGTGTTCCATCACTTTTAACTTCAATAAGAGAAAAGGAGTTCCTCGTGGATATGGGGTAGAGGGTGTCGATCAGTTTAACGGAGTCGATGCACACGTCATGAACTTGAGTCGTCGTACTTGTCGGTAGCTATAGGTATGACGGTACCGGCGAGCGTTACGAACGTGCGCGCGCGCGTGTGTGTGTATGGGGAAACCGGGTGGCGGGAAACAAGCCTCGATCGAGAGCACGAGAGACACGGGAGAAAAGTGCTCCACGTTGGGAGGAATCTCCAGAGAGAGAGAGACAGAGAGAGGCAGCAGCGCGAGCGGGAAGAATGAGCGAGTGATCGGAAGAGTGGGACTGAGAGAGTGAACGAGTGAGAGAGAGAGCGTACGGAACGCCAATCGACCAAACTACTCGATCGTGTCATCCTCATCATCATTTTCCCATTCGTGTTTGGGGTGTACGTGCGCGTCGTGTGTATGTACTAGGTGTGTGCGTGCGTGTGTGTGTGTGCATGGGGAGAATCCGTGAATTCCCCCGACCGAACTCGAACCAATAGTTTTGTTGTTAGTCGCTCGTGTGTGTCTGTGTGTGTGAGTGTGTGCGAGAGGATCGACTGGATTTTCCGTCTCGTCCACCTCAATTGTCGTCTATGATTCAAGTTTGGTGTCGCGTGGAATCGTGGTTCTGTCTACTAAAAGTGCGTGACGAATCGGTCGCGTCTCGCTATTTGTCTAAACGGCGAAGTTGTCCCGTGTAAATCTCTTCTGTTGATATTCCGTATGTCAACGCTATTATTTGGTTTACTGGAAACGGAACAATCTTAAAAGTTTCTGCGGCAGAAAAAGTGTTACTGAATGCTCGATCTATTCGTATAGGGAGAGCGCTGAAGTTGGACGGGATTTTATTTTTATGTGGGCATGTGCTTTCGGGATGGATATACACTTTTTGGTGCTATTTTTGATCTGTGGATTTAATAATGCGAACCGGATGTTTCAGTAATCATCCATATCCTCAATTTATGCTCGATTTATCGGAATAAGTGCGCTGTCGCGGTGAACAGAATCGGATACATGGAGATATATACCAGAAGTGGCTTATGAGCATTTATCATGCTCGATGATCAATCGATCGATAGTTATTTCAAGATCTGTAAAAGTGATTGCAAAAATAAAGAGTGGTGATAAAACAAAAGCAAACAAATTCGGTACTTCAGAACGGTAATACTCCAAATCAAAACTCGGCAAAAATATACTGGGACGCTGATATCAATTTGATAGATATCCTCGATGTTTGCTGCACTAATAAGTGACTTTCGATGAATTTTCCGCGTACACAAGACCATTTATATAATTTGCAATGATAACTTGGATTACAGGCACCTATGTGGCGCACGGAGTACTTGCATTTGTGTCAGCTGCTATAAAAACGGTTGGGCTTCAAGTAAAAATCTGTGCAGCAAAATGAATGCGTTTGATATGACAGGACGTGAAGTTACAATGCTGAATCTAAAAATTTCGAAGGACCCCGTAAGATCCAATGTTCTACTATAGAGAAAAAGGAATTCTTTGCTCGATACCAATTCTTAGAGGCCGATGACGTATTATTTAAAATGAAGAATGAAAGATCTTCAATGACGCTGTCAAAACATTCGAATTTATCCAACGAATTTATCGAGCGAAGCTATACGAGCGGCTCGACACTCTTGACAGGTTAATCGAAATCTCTTCATTCGATTGAAAATCGTTTCTAGAAACCGTTGGAGATGAAATTGAGGTACCGGTACAACGGTCAGCGCAGGCTTTTCAGTCGCCTACGGATTTAATTCCCAACCAAAACGTACAATGGGCCGATGAACAAAAACAAGACGAGAGACTGTGTTCTGGCAAATGTTTGGCAACAACCGTCAAATCCCATTTCTGGAAATCATTGTCTCTAACCATCAAGCGCTGACAAGCGGTAGTGGTAGAGGCAGAGGAAACCGGAATATCCTGATCAACTTTGACCACTGAGGACAGAAAACAAGTCCAACATCATGCTGTCCGTTCGCTCCTACAGCATCCGTTCTCGTCAACGGAACAAGGAACAGACTGAGGCCATTGCTCGGAGGGCCCAATACCGCCGCCGCCAGCTCCAGCAACAACAGGGAAGCAGTTCCGGTTCTACCAAACGAACCGCAGCAGCAGGAGCAGCACCCACCGGTAAATCAGAAAGTGCGCCACCTGCCAATGGCGAACCGGTCCCGGCGGATGAGTCGGCGAAGCTTGTCCGCGAAATCGGCTCGCTCGGGCCGATCCAAGAGACCGCGGACGACGACGGACAAAGTTTCCCGGCTGTTCCCGCTGCAGATGCGCTGGGCCCCGCCGTGCACGCTAAGGAAACTTGTGGAGTTGTCGCCGGTCCCGCCAGCACCGTCGAGGATGATGACGTTATCGTTAAATCGAAATCGGTGACGAGGGTGGCGTTTGACGATGGCCTGTATGACGACGACAAATTCGGGGCGTGCGGCCTCTTCGACAGCAGCGACGACTGGCGGCAAGCCTGCGCCCAAACGACCAATCGGTAGGTGTTCATAAGTGTGCCATGGCAATTCAAAATACACGCTGCAGCAAAAATGTATTTGAGTACTGAATATCATGTTGTGCTCCATGGATTTTGTCAGTTCGTTTATCCATTTGATACAATATTTGACCACGGATGTGATAGAAACACTTCACGTGCGAACACCCGCCATAGGCCTCCCAAGAGGCTCCTGTGTTTTCAAATTGTGAATTGTAAAACATGTGTGATTAGCTCGACAGGTTCTGATTCACGCGGAGGAATTAGTATTTCATAATCGCCCATGCGTTAGATCTGATCAAAATTGCTTTTTCAGGGAGTTAAACGTAAAATGCTCAGCCATGTTCAAGATTTAGTTTGTGCCAAAGTTCTATTGACATATAAAAAAACTCAAGCCGTGTACATTCAGATTTTACGAGAAACGTTCAGGTATTTTTAATTTGCTTAGAATCGTATCGAAAACGCTATCCAGAAAACTTGTGCTGTTAGAACTTTCCCTACACCCTGTATACCTACTCGCCATACAACTCGCTCTATAAAAAGCTCCGCCCGACGATGGCTATGTGCAAAGCACCTGTGCTATACAATTTAGCAACAGTCGGGATGAATTGCCATGATTGCCCATTGCAACAGTGCACGCTGAGATGAACACATAAAACAAAATCGAAATGAATTTTATTCATTCATTTAAATGACTGATAGTGCGATAATTTAATTAATCAGTTACAGTTTTACCTGTATGTTTAATCAGTAATTGCCGCACTATAAGGCATTAAATGAAAGTTTATTTGTTTTTAAGATTATTGCCACGATGGTTTTTCCTCCGCCATACAGATGTAAGATCATCTAATGGGCTGCTTGTGGGTTTATATTGTAATTGTTATACGCTGTATTCCGACTGCGATGGGATCATCTGTTTAAATTTTGCATCTGTTTCTTAAAAGGTAATCAATGGAAAAGAAAGTGTATTACTCAACGGAATTGCAGGTTAATCATTGTGCGGCACAACTGTTTCATCCAATTTAATTACTGGCGAACGCATGCAAATCCACAGTCTCCATAATTGACAAGCACGGATCTAAAAGCCGGCCTCCGCAGAGGCAGTTCACCGTGTTTGCCTATGTTTTTGTTCCCACAAGTGCCTGGCGGGTAAATTGATAGCAGCCAATTAGAAGGGTAGGCACACACACCTTGCTGACAGGGTGATTGCCACCCACCGACCTCGATCAAGGCTCCAAAAAAAGGTGCCCAGTTTTTTTTTCTGGTTGCTAATGCAATACGGGAGATAATGGGCTAGTTTCAGCAGCGTGTTGCTGAACCGCTCGTCTCTCCATCATCGCTCACCGCGCAGCTAAGCGCTGATCTGTGTTTTTATGCTTGCCTAGGCACAGCGGTTGGTGAAATGCGCTGTCGATTGCGCTCGGTTCTCAGCCTGCTTTCGCATGGTGCACTTTATAATAGCCTCTACGTGTCACGTTTTGCGTTTACCCGTTAAGCAACAAGGTAGACGTATTCCAAATAAGTAGCGTAAATAATGAGAGGCAGATTTGACCTGTAAGCCGGGAATTATTTTATCGATTTTGTGTCTGGCTTCTGTTTTAATTTGGCTCATGTCTAAATAAAAATATCAACAATTTTCTAAATATTTTATGCGAGGAAGACGCTTAAAGATTAATTTAAGTTTCTTCAGCTTAAATAAATAAAAGTATAGCAAAATTTGTTAGAACCTTATTCGCATATTTATCAGAAAGTTTTCGATTGGTTTTGTTGTTAAGTGCCACCGCGTACTACCGCGCCTGGTAACCCTATGAATAAAGGCTCGCCAAAATTTCAGATCGCTCATTGCAACCTGTAGGTGAATAGGATTTAATCCTAAACCCACTTGACACATCCACCCACTTTTATGCGATCTTCCCATTTCCCTGCTACTCTCCACCCTTATAATATTGCCAAAATTCAATGGGTGCAATATCACTAGTATCCAGAGACGAAATACTGATACAAGACAGTCCACTCCGGAAATCGAACCAGGGACCGCCACTCTTCAAATATGTCTCCTGCGCGTTCAATATAAATGAAAATCCCAAATCGTCAGATGCAGCGATAGTCGCAAACGAATTAATGTACCTGATTTCCTAGTTTAACACATCAAAGACTGCGTGCGACCGCACAAGAATTACTTTCTATATAGCCTACTGGCGGCGTCCCAAGATTACACAAGGGCATTAGCATTTCTTTTCTAGAGATATATTGCCACATTCTGTAGACCTTGGTTTTATGAACGTGGCTAACTCCCCCTTTATCCCAGGTCTCCGTGCAACCAGCTCGTTACTACAAACCTAGTGGCAGTAAACCATTCAAAGTGAGTTAATCCTCAAAAATAATTTAGGAGTCACTCTCTCCGCTACACCTATTTTGCTTATTAAAATAATTTTTTTTTTGGTGTTGGATAATGAGAACGTCGTTTAGCGTACACGAGAGGTAGGCTTTACTCGGAAACCCTAACTGCTTTGGACTAGACACAATGTAATTTTGAGCTCGACATAACTCCTGTTGCAGTGCCAAATAAATTTGCCTGGGCGGATAATACATCTGTAGTTCTTTGGTTCTTAGTCTTGGTCCATCATTATCTGATGGAGAGCTGTGAGTCTTCAGTGCGGTTGATGCACCTGACCTGTCGAAGCTAAAAGGTTGATTCCGAATCTTTCGTCCATGCGTGACAAATGTTGATTATTATTTCCAACAATTATAGTTAAGTTTTTTAACTATACGTGCGTAATAGTTTTACATTGCAATGACTATGACGTTTCTTAATAGGTTAATGCAAAAAAAATTTTAACTACTTGAATTCAAAATGTCGGTTGCTATTTTTACAAAAGTCTCCTCTTTTGTGTGATTCGTGAATAATCGTGCAATTACTGACGAAGTCGACATTTTTATGTTTTGCCCCCAACACGTGAAATGAGTAGAAATATGAGTTCTATATTTTCCTCAGCACAATTTGTTGTCATGGTAACTGAAAGGATTATCGTGTCGCTTACCGTGAAAATTTTGTTTCGACAAATTTTTAAAGTGTTGGCATTCAGTAAATGCCGCTATGCGCTTGGAAATGAAGTGTACTTTAGACTGAATCCCACGGGTTGTGAATACAAATTTATAAGCCAAAAAAATGTTAATGTGAAGGTAGGAAACCTTCATGCACGTTAGGTTTGTATAAAGCTAAAATATCCGGAAACAAAATATCAGATGGTATTGAAAGAACGTGTGGGTGACCCTCATCTTGGAGTAAATGATGAATTTCTCCTTGGATATACCGGATTTTTTTTTAAATGCTGAATGTGAAACGTCCTGGTAGAGTGCCTCTCAAGAATCCAGTATGTTAGCAGTTTTTGCTGCCCATTTAAAGCATCACCCAGCCTTCGTTTGAACACATCATTTCAGAATATCTTTTCATTCAAGAGTTCAATTCCCTGCCTTATTTTTATTAAATCGTAGTAACATTAAACCTTATTTTGGTTTTTGATAATAAATCTTACTGATAATCAATATGTTTCCTATTACAATGATATTAAATCGTTAAAGTACAGAAATGCAAAAATATAAAAATTTTATCGGCTACTACGAACACGTTTTAAATAGTTAAGAAATTTTAAGGTTAAAATTCATTTCAATAATAATATAAATCACACTTCAGTTGAATTAAACTAAAGCAAGTCTATGTTTAAATTATTTTGAAATTTGTAACTTAAACAAGCTTGTTGAAAAAAGCAGGTTTTAAATGTAATAGGTTTCGGCGGACTCCTACCCTATTGTAGTCGAATCAACTGTAAATTGAATGTCCTCCACCCATCATTCAATTCCCGCTTCTGTCTCAACTTATTTAAGACTCTCGTTTGATCGGTTGAAAGCATTGACTGGCGAAAGTGAATAAAAGGGTATTCGGTGGTAAAATGCTTCGAACGGGATTTTGGGACGCCAGTTGCGCACTTTCCTACCACGCTCTGTTGACATCTTAATGGGCATGCGAGCGCAGAACCATGACAGGGTCAACGTTTACACTCGCCAGAGAATGGCAACATCGATGCCAATGCACTGCATATCTCCAGTAGTTCTACCTTCACTCGAGAATTCTGTACACTTTTAACGCAAACGAATACTATCGGTATGCATTTGACTTACTACAGGCTCCTGAAGTCCACTTCTCAGAAATTAAATTTATATTGCACTGCACTTTTAAACATACACACTGTGAAAACGTAAAAACTACATCAAAGCGATTCACCTAAATTTTTTTCTGTTCCTGGCGATCCTATAGAAAAATAAATAAATAAAAACTCACCAATATTTCCTATCACGCAGCTTCCAGCAGCTGTTGCAGATGCAATCCTGATTCAGACTAAATCCATCCACTTAATGCATGCTGTTTATCGTTTTTTTTGCCCTCCATTTTTCCAAGCATATTTTTTTAATGTAGCATCTTCTTGTATGAAATGACTAAATGACATACCGGTAAGTTCCTTCAACACGATGGCTTTTTAGAGATAAATATGGTTTGATTTCTTCCAGGACATAATTGTTGGTTCGTTCCGATGTCCAAGTGTGCACGAAGCAGCGTGTTAAAAAGAGTAAAAAGAGTAATAAGTTAAAAAGAGTAAGTTTTCTTTAGTTTACTCTTCCTGATGTCCCTAGTTCTTTTAATTAAATTGCATTCATATACTGTAGTTTTTATGCAGTCTAACCTGCAGCTTTCGTACAACACGGTAGAATTGCTAAGAACGAAGAGCTCTCAACCCAACTAGTAAGGTAAACAAATCCTATTTAGAAATTTCTCGCAAAATAAACACAGCAACCGACTTGGTACCGGACCGGATACTCCGGAGGCACTTATGAATACGTAAATCTAACGCATATTTTATCCGAATAATGAATAATTTGTCACATTGCAAATCGGTAGGATTTCATTAGATACCACTAGCAAAACTTATCTACGAGCATATCAATGTAGCGAACAAGCAATAATTATCCTTATCCATTTCCATTTATTCGTGTGCAGCAATAATATGTATAATTTAAAATATTAACATTGGTAGTACCACATTTTGGCAAAGATTTCCTAATTAATTGGCTTGCCTAAATAGAATAGAATGAAATAGAATAATGATTTGCTATATTGGAAAAATTTCAGGTAAAACGATATTTTTATCCGAATCGGCGATGTTTGTCGAATTTCTGGTGGGAAACATGGATAGCTATAATTTATAGATGGGTTGTCGAATTTCGTCGACGGCAACGGCGTGGTTCTGCGCGACATCTGGCAGCGTTGCCGTTACCGAAAATAGATCACCAGCGGCAACCGAGAAATGCAATAGTGGAAAACAAGAGCGGCTGCGCTGTGTGTGTCTGTATTTATGGATGGAATGGGAGGGAAGGGAGGGAGGCGGTTTTGGCGATTACAGAAGAGAATCACATACCAACTCAAAAGACATCCAGGCGGTAAATGTAGCCGACGTCGAATAATAAAACAATAAACTAATCATCAAAAATAACATGATTTGCATATTTCGATTTATGACCTGAAGCAACATGACGGTATGGTGGAGGAGGGGAGGGTGAATGGAACGAGAAGTGATCGAAAAGTGTGGGGATTGAAATATTTCATTGCATCTTTTCAACTGTAGAAAATGGTAAAATTGCTCGAATAATATACTTATGAATATTGGTACCAGTTTATACTCCAAAACTAGTTTACGGAAGACCCCTGTAAATTATGATCAAAATTACATGATTTTTTTTTAATTTACTTACAAAGAGTAAGTATTTTTAGTCGAGCAATTCACATCGTCAATTCAATCGTTCATATACCGTTTTTACAGTATCCGTCGCAACCGACTGCGGTGCGGCGATTTTAGGTTCGATTCCCGGTGTGGGTTCTCATTTTTTATTTTTTAGTGGGGGAATGTCCCTTCACTGAGTGAATATTACTGCATGAGATTCTACCCTTGCTGTTGTTTTTATTACAGTACTTCTGATTCCGCCATTTTGTTGTTCATTAATACAGTGAAACGTTAGCTCTAGCCTTGCATTCAACTTTCTGGTGAATGTCACATGCGCGGTGCATCATTTTTTTAAATCGCAAATGACCACCATATATGGTTGATATTTGTAGGAGTACATTAGTCATTTAGCTGGTCCATTATCAGAATTCGAAATTAATCATGCATGGAAGTCCGTGGCTGATCGAAATTTCGTGTCGCGTCCGCACTCAATGCGTCGCCGCTCTTCGCCATATTGTCCGAGAGGGCGAATGGTGTCTGGCCAACCAGGACTGCGTTTTAGATTCGCTTGAGCTACTGCTCAGCGTATTAATCGAATTTTAGAGCGTTATTGGCGCTACGCTAAATCGGATTCGCTCTGGTGTACTCTATTTTATTGAATTTAGTTTAAGAGCATCGCGCGATCGCTGACGGATAAATGAACTTGACAAATATTAGCCTCTAGGAGAAAACATTGGTAGAATGTCAGGAAATTTCTTGAAATATTTTCGAAATTGTAACAGATTGTTCTTGAATCCTTTTAGTTAAATTATTTTTATCAATTCACATTTTATTAATCTTGTATGCAATTGAGACCTTTGCTTGCGTATCTTGTTTTTATCATTTGATATTACATTAATAACTTATTTATTTGAATTAATTGAGATTTATTTTTGTCTTCTCAGCAGTGTAATAAACAAAAAGTGTTATTTCGATCAAAGGTAATAACGTACCAGCAAAATACCGAATATAATGAATCCAGTAATGTAAAATATATTTATTATAACGTCCAATTCTATCGAATACAAAAAACATGTTTTTCATTCCATTATCATATTTTTTGACAAAAACTATTTGAATGAGAGACGTGATAGCTAAAGGGTTTTTGGATAATTTGCATTTACTAACAACGCACGTAAGCATAGTCATGTACCGAATGCCACTAGCATGCATACAAATCCGGTCTTTACCTACTGCTGAGGTTCACCTATACGAGAGCATATGCTAACGAATAACACTTATGCATTGGAATAAAATAACTTGGAAATGATTATTATAGCAACTTTGAAACGTAATGGGTAATGATAAAGTTAGATAAGAGAGTCGACCATACATCCTTCCCGTAATACATGTAAAGGAGCTACTGACTTCTTAATGGATTCTTGATGCGTGCCACATTAGCACCTCTTTTAAGATCTCAAGTGCCTATTTATGGCATCACTCGCTTTCAAATTTACATAACGACAGCGCCCTCAGTTGTGCGACTGTCGGCACACTTTCAATGACTATTCACGCTGTATAATTATCATACTATGGTAAATGCTGCCAGAAAAATTTATTTTTTTCAAAGGATTTTTTCTTTATCGGTCTCCTTTCTAATTATCTCAATCAACTCACGAATCAACCATTCGGGTATTTTTAACAAGGCTGTGTAAGTAGTGCGAAGGCAAGTCGAAAGCACTAACCGTTTTTTTCCGATCTTGATTTTCGCTCGTAGGTGAAATTATTTTACGTCATCATAATTTTTAATTACTCTCTCGCCGAAAAAACAACGTGCCTTTGATGTAACAGTAATAATCGTAGTTATGTCTCGCTAACTTGCACCTGGGGGCTTGGTCAGTATTTTTCTTTGTGTTGCAATATTATAAAAAATAAACAACATATGAAAATATTGCTCTAGCTTAGCGATCACATTTTGCTCAGAATTGGTTTGGAAACTTTAATTTCCTTTTTGAAATAGCGGTCGGTTTGAATATTATACAGATAGCCCAATATGAAAGTCGCGCAAATCAAATAAGAAATGTAATAAAACTTGTATTTTGATGTGATATGTACTATTTGGTTTAGGGGAACAGTCCACTGTCTATATAAATTAAACTGGTATTCCTTAGGTTTATAGAATTTGTCAAATCAATAAGTAAAAGTCTCGGTACATTATTGTTTGCGGAGTTGGAAAAATGCATCCGAATGTTAATTTTTTTTTTTATTCGTTCTCTCATGACGTTGAATAGGCCTGCGGGTGTTGTTACGGGTGATAGCATGAGCCATACGCGTCTCTGCTATCTCACCGGTTAAAAATAAATTCGTTGCTATTAGAGGAGGCTGTGCACGTGCTATAGAGCATTCGACGAAACGACAGGTTGCTTTGAAAACGAAAACATGTTCGTAGTCATAGCGACGTTGGAAGGCAAAAAAAAAAAAAAAAAAAAAAAAAAAAAAAAACAATCTGCGCTTCACTTTTTTGAACTCGCAATTTTGAAATTGTAACATTAATGTTATTGGTTATATGTGAACTCGCGGGACCGTAAACTGACCAGATATAGATGGAGTGCGTGCAAACAAAATGCCCCCATAAATTTATTAGATTTTTGAGATGGTTCTTTTCATTTCGAGGAACAATTTTTTGTTTGTTTGAAAATAATGCTAAGATTTGTGGTGGGGGCGGGGGCGGTTCCGGGTTCCATTCCCGGTTCATTCGATCCTGGGGTACTGGTAAAATATACCCCTCACATGGGGTACGAGGGATCCAGAATTCCCTGTAGCCAATATTATACTTTTGTGTGTGCTTCAAATTCTCATGGATGATGACGGGGTTAGTAAGTTGTAAATCGTTCAGTTCGTAAAATAACTTCATTTATTACTGTTTAAACCAAATTTCCTATTTCCCACAATTTGCAGTTTAAATTACATTTTACAACTCCAAGAAAGGCGAAATACCACGAAGCAGGATGTGTCTAATTATCTAATAATTATTCCAGTTGCTCACTGGTTCCTTTTCTCTTACCTTAACACTTTTTCTAAACCGGCTTGCGGCAGTTTTAGATTAAGACGCAAAAAAAAAAAATACACGTTCAGCGTGCTTTGATTTACTGGTTTCCCGAAAATCAACAAGCTAAAACCTGCAACTTTGTTGATGCCTGTATTAGCGTAATGCCCAATTATGCCCTAGGTATAACCTGTAGAATAAATAAATTAATAACATTGTTGCACAAAAAGCCAGGTGTAAACAATTTATACGTTCTCTAGCAGTGTTGCGTTCGCTAAATCCCATTGGCGGTACATGCTCCGCGTCCTTTGATGCACAGCCAAACAGAAGAGTAATTTGATAAATGAATAATGATATTATAGTCACTTCATCCTATAAACGGCTGCTTATGACAAACTACAGAGCGCGCATTAACGGAGACTGGTTTCATTGGCATCACGCTCGTCGTGCCTAACAGATAGCGAACATACTGTGGCAATGTGAAACGGGTGCCTAACGCGACTGCTAGAGCTAAATGAGTCATTTAGTCAAGGGGTGTAGTCATGATCGTAATTTGTATTAACAAATATATTTACAAACTGTATTTTTGCGATGTCATTTAAGTTTCCAGTAAAAATAATCGGCAAAATGGCTCAGTGGATATGGTTACAGTCTACTAAGCGGGTGGTCCCGGGTTCGATTCCCGGCGCAGGCTTTCGTTTATTCGATCCTGTGCCATAGCGACACGCGGGGTACTATAACCTCCTGTAGTGCTATTCACTACAGTGATCCGGAATAAAAAAAAAAAAAAATTGATTTAAAAGAAAAGTTATTAGTTTTATTTCATATTCAGCTTCCTACAGCTTTGCTATGCGAACTTTTTGCCTAGCACAACTATTGCCTTATGACTAATTACTTCCCATCCAATTGTCTGCACGAACATTGACCGGTGCGATCCAACTACGAGTACACTCACACCTGTCTGTTGCTGTCAAATGCAAACATACAGGCTGCCCCCTGTCGTGGGCAATCACACAATGCAATAAAGCATTGCTGGCAAGCAAAATCGCGCTGCGCTTCAATTGAATTTTTGTTCCTCTCTGGCATCTTGATTTCAACATAAACTAGTTAGTCTCTGTATAACACAATTACGAAATAGTTACATAATTATGTCATGTTGATTTGGTAGTTATTACCTCAATTTTTATTAATTTAATTTAATTTGTAGTTACAATAATCGTAAGTGCATGATTGGTATGTTGGAAGCGCTAGTTAAACTATTCGCAATGATGAGGCTTACTCTAAATATTGCGGAAGGTGGTCCAATAAATTATGCGAACGTATTTGTCTAATGAATATTTATAATATACGCTACTTACAGCGTATGTCATGTCACGGCAGAGTCTAAACGAGCTATGGGAACGCTTAGCAACCACCGCGTCCCTAGCTACGGGTTGCCAAAGCTGAACGCTGTTGCTCCACGCACGTGAGCTTTAGGCCTCGTCGGAACGCGTGCTATGCGATTCGTGTGCCGCTCGTTCGTAGACAGTGGCGCCATCCGTTGTACAGGACTGCAATTAAACGTGGACTCGTCCTTACTGTGCCTCATTGAACGTCCGCTTGGGGTCAGCACCTGTCTGAAAAGTCAGTAAAGGGATTATGACAACCCGGTGTGGTTAACAGCCTTTTCTCTACAAAATCAGCTGTTTATGGATAAATCAGCTTATGAGTGTCCTTGCTAGTTTGCAGCAGGATAGCTGGTCACTTAGGCTATTGTTGTGTGGGTACTGAGAAAGATGTTGTACTACATGTATGTACCAGATTAGTGTAACATAAACATTTCATTTTATATTTGCCAGGATATACAGTATAATGTATTATTCTCTACGGTTTTTCTGATGAAACAAAGTCCGAGTTTCTGTTTTAGTCTGTAACAATATTTACGTTAGTAGATTGTTACACAAGATATTATAATGATATGCCAATGCGAAATTAAGCTGAAATATTAAAATTAAATGCAGCTGCAATATATTTTCGTGTAGAACCACCTAAAGCCTAAGCGATAAATAAATTGTACATTTTGTATTTTTATATTAGTCTCTATGTGTTAAATGTACACCTTTAATTTATTTAGAGATATCAGGATGCCATAACGCATTTGTTTTACTGTTCATTACTACTATTGGCATTTGGGAATACCAAGTCCATCCAAATGACAATAGAATGACAAGTTCGCGCAATCTATTTCCAGTTAGTGCGTTGATTTAGCTAGGGGGAAACCATGAAGAGCCACTCACTGAAAGCCAATTCAAGAATAGGCTGTCAGAAAATTCCCAGCGCCATTGAATTAGCCGTACTATCGGGTGGAGCCATTCTGTTCGGATCAAACCGAGCATCGAAAAAATTTATACGCCGCCATCTCATTTACAGTTTTGAATGGGCTATGTCATTTTCCTCCATCTCTCCCCCAGACCCGTCCTTTCTCTATTTGCTGATTAGCCGTCGACTCAATTTGGATGGTTGCCACGCATGCGCAGTGAGATGGGGCGATCGCGGTGCACTTCCTGGTCTCCCTTTGGAGCGGCGGCGGCGGCGACCTTACCCAGGGAAAGAAGGAGAGAGAGAGAGATTGGGGGAAAAGAGTGGGATAAATGGATGGAGACGAAAAATACCGCATGGTGGCGCTCTACGTCACCGGCCACCGATCGTTTCATTGAAGCACGACCGTCACGTGACTTCCCGGAAAAACGACTGCGTCACCGCCGCCGTTTAGCCCCGCCCACCCAGTCTTTAACGTCATCTTCCATGCTTCCTTCGTTTCCAAAATCATTAATCTTGCTGAAACGCGCGCGGGCGAGAGCGGTGCGTGCGCGCGTGCCAGGACGCGCGTGCTACAGCGCCCGTGCGCTGCGTCAAAATGCAGCCATTGATTGGTGGCGCCCGCTGGTGGCGGCCCGGCGAACTCCGCCTCTGATATTTTGACATTCTCCGAACGATTGAGAAGGAGATGTCAGATAAGCTAGACCTAATCGGCTGTGGATGAATTCGAGTGCTCAATGTCTCCCGTACGATATTATGGCACGTCTTCCTTAACTCTGATCTCAATTCACCTACCCCACCCCATAATCTAATGCGTAATCTAATCCTAACGTTTAAAACCATCGCCCCCAGAGGTGGCAAGAAAATTGGAAAATTAAGTATTTAGAACGTGTACATTATTTCCTCGATTATTTTAACGGGAGTAGTAAAAACGAGCCCCTAAGAGCCTACATTTTAATCGACAGGCGCTAACTTCGAATCAACAATCAATCCAATTAATATAAATCCACAATCAGCACCTCCTGCATTGTTGCATCGATAATTAACGAATTGAATAAATAATAGGTTGGCTGTTGGTATTCCTTATTCTAGAAGTATGAAAAGCCCAACCTCTACACTACCCTTACCGCAACCGTACGTACAACATTGGACGCCATCCAAATATCTGCACGTGTGTCAACCCACCCCTTCACCTCACCACCACCACCACCACCACCACCACATCACCCTCCTTTCCTTCTCTGTCCCCAGACAACTGGCGAACAATGGTGCTAGTGCTGTTGGTTCGGGGGATCGTTGAGGGGGGAACTGGGCGATCGACCATGGTGGGAGGCGGAAGTCATCCTCCGGTTCTCCGCCGACGCTTCCTATTGGTCCATTTGTTCCCGCATCCGACGCAACCGACACGAGGGCGTGGCCTGCGTCGTTGGGCTTGGGGTTTGCGCTCCCCCCCCTGCCACCGTCGCCACCCACCCCGCCAATCGACCTTGTTGAAAGGCTGCGAAACGGCGGGGGGCGCCTCGTGGTGCCATCTGGCGGTTGGGAGACGACGGGTGGGGCGAAAACGAGTGTCCGCTTCACGCGATTACAATTACAATGTGTACCCGCAAGTAGACCCGGAGGGGTAAATTGATCAGTCAAAGACGTTCTATTTTTGCCAGGACCACTATATTTTCCGCGACAACAAAATTATTATGTTTATAACATATCCTTCACCAAGGGGACGACCTGGTACTTTTAACTTAGCCAATGCTTAATACCTAGGCATGGATCTTAAACGTGTACCTGACGTAGTACAGACACTAGTCGAAATTAAACTACAACAAAACTACTATGATTCCAACAAAACTACTATGATTCCAACAAAACTACTATGATTATAACAAAACTACTATGATTACAACAAAACTATTATGATTACAACAAAACTACTATGATTACAACAAAACTACTATGATTACAACAAAACTACTCTTTTTAAAATCCCTACCCAAAGGGGTTACCTAGCGTAGGTTACCCTACGTAAGGGACTTTAACGCGTACCCGACTACGTACAAACACAAGTCTCACGATGTTACTTCCATTCAAAAGAAGGTGCGCATAAGAATTTCTCTCCAGCGAAAAATTCCGGAAGTCTCAGTCGGGAATTTAACCCGTTACGTGATCACTGGCATAGTAGGCCCATTGTGGAATATTTAACTGAGTCTATGGGTTAGGTTATACCCCTGCCGAAATAGCTAAGCATACTCCGCCCGTACAAACTTAAGCGCGCATGAACACGCTTTAGTAGAGTGTCTAGATGGCCTCTCAAAAATTTTAACTGGGGGTGCGGTTAGATTCGCTTCAGCAACGCAATTTGTATTTCATGACAGCGCTTCCGATCTCTAAGTCCCAACACGTTCAATCAATAAAAAGCTTCAACACGGGTATTAGTAATCCCTGCTGCCCCCTTATCAGGCAATCACACAATACAGGGAAATTGTACGAATAGACCGGCCGGCCTATCCGCACAACCTCGCGTTGTTGATAAAATGTTTTTTGTTTATGTCAGCAAAGTTGATAAATATTCACATACGAAAATAATTATTGACATAGATGCTCGCTTGGTGGCGCTCGAGCAAAACAGTTGGGTCAATATGTGTGTGCGGTACTTTTCATAGTTCAGCATTTAGATGCTACTTTGCTCCCATCCCATTTATTTGGCCAGGGAGAAGGCCCACACGATTTATCCCCGGGAAAGGTGGCGGGAGTGTGAAGCTGGCATCTAGCATCAGGCCCACACCAACCTCACATAGATCCACCAAAACGCCAGCACATATATCCCGAGAATCCGCCACTAAACTAAAGTCGGCCACCGCGTGCAGATCGCCTTACCCAAACACGGCACACACACACACACATACCCATTATAATCGAACGGGGATGCCATTTCGCCCATTTGGCAAACGATGAGCCCCGTTCATCGTCGCCAGAAAAAGGTTGCGCCGCTATATCGAATTACAGGTACAACAAAATATCGATGTCTCGAAACTGAGTCTATGATTGTTCAGATTAAACTCTTGTTCGGGAACTATCGTTATGGGAACGCAACCCTATTTCGGAGTTGGCAGCTCGGTTTGTTTGACGGCGGAAACGAAATACAGTAGGCCAAATGAAAATGGAAATATTGATGGAAATATTGTCCCGTTACCAAAACTTGTATTATTAGAACCAAAAAATTGACAAAACACTTGACGAAACATTACAATTAACTGCACTTAAATGACTACTAGTTGAAATACTTAAACCTTGTTGTCTACTGTTCTGTTAAACTCTTTGAAACTTAAACTCTTTGGCATAGTAAATTACAAGCGTTAAATTTCAAATTGTATGGATGGAATAATTTGATAATTGCTTCGCATAAAAAATACTCTAGATGCATGTGCAGAATTCAATTAATTGACTGGTATGTAATATATTGTGGAATATTTAACTGCAATTAGGCTTCTAAAAGATCGCCCCAATGCCCAAGCCAGCTCACAAAAGAATGGAAAATATCGAAGGAAAGTGCGAAAATCTCTTAAGTCATCCCAGCTGGCATGAATTATCTTTTCGACAATCTGACCCCAGTGTGCTTGGTGTGTGTGTGTGTGTCTATTTATTCCGGGTTTCCCATCTCCCGCCCTTTTCTCGCCGACACCACAACAAGAGGGAGGGGGTAGGGATGAAAAGGCAAATGCTTTGCCTTTATTTTCGTCATGTCCCTGCATCATGGTTTGATGCCACCTCTGCTAACATGGCTCTCCTACAATGCGGCACGAGCGAAACGGCGCGTGCTCCGCCAACATGTGACCAGATATCTGGAGATTTTCTTTGTTTACTAAGAAATTGTGATGGACGATAGATTATTAAAAAAAATAGTGTTGACCATTATTTAGTAAATATTTTTATTTGTTAAAACGATGTTTGAATTTCGTGTAAAAGTTTCGTACTGCTATATTATAGGTAATAATTAAATATCAGATTGGTGACAAATCAAAAAGGTATCCTGATCATTTGCAAACGATTTTAAAAGTTTAGATTCAAGGATTTATAAGAGTATATATATTTTTTGTAAAATGAATAGTTTATTCTTAGTGATTATTGTTTTATTTTTATTGTACAATTTTTATTAAATTCTCAAAAATATTTTATCGTTCATTACATTTTATCGTTCATATTATATCATATCAATTTTTGCATTACGCTTAGGGATATAACACTGTCGCAAGTTGGCAACATCAACTAGACTACTAGCGTTTCAATGTTCTTGGTTCCTATATCACAACGACGGACTCTGACCCAGGAAACTGCCGCCAATGAGCAATAGATCCATACTCCGTTCGCCGTCCACTAACACTGCTTTACTCGATAGCTAACAGCATACCAGAATTTGGCAAATTTTCAAGCTTACTTTGTTTTATTTTGTTCATGTTTGTATTTTTTCAATTTCTCGGAATATAAATATCTTTGTGCATTTATTTTCGAATTTTGAGGAATTCACAAAGTCGAGCTCACACATGACAAAATGGAATTTTTAAATGTCTTTAAATTTTTAATTCAAATTTTAATAAATATTGCATGGTCGGTTTTGTTATGGGTAAAACACACTCGGTGTTTGAGTCATTTTTTTGAAAGCTTGCTCTTTAAAAGTGGAATTAGTGGATAACTTGGCATTAGTGGATGTATGTACTGTTTTCCACCGTAGCAAATTTTCACGTGAATTGAAATTATTTATTAAAAGTAACTGCAGTCCAGCGGGCCCGGGTTCGATTCCAGACGCGAGTTCTCGTTTATTCTGTTTCGGAGTGCTGGTGAAAATGCAACCCTTAGAATCTTTTGTAGTGATATTCTCAACAGTAAAAGGAAATTATGAAATTAATTTTAAAAAATGCACTTGGGAGAAATTGGTCGACTAGGCAGGTTTTTTATTATCAAATTGTTATACACTAGTAAAACAATGCAATTTGGCCCCTCACCTCGCCAACGAAGAGACATTTGGTGAGGGGCACTGGAAGTGGGACACTAGAAGGTTTGTTGCAAGACAAAGAAAATTAAGAAAAAATTATTGAATTTTGATGTCCATGGTTGAAGTAGAGACGTAAATGTCGACTAAACGCACCACCATTTTATTAACGACATTCGAACGTCGGAAAATGAATCACTCGGACACAGTCTACTAAACGGGTGCGCAGGCCTTCGTTTATTCGATTTTGTGGTACTGGAATGTTCCCCTCACACATTGCCACAGCGACACGTGGGGTACAATAACCTCCTGTAGTGCTATTCACTACAGTGATCCTGAATAAAAAAAGTGGCTGTACGCGACATGACTTTCCGGTAGTGACCGCCACCGTCGCTGCTCACCAGCCACCGTGAACCACGTACAGCTGCATCGTGGGCCTGTTCCATGACGAGCCACGAAAAGGGGGGTGGTGGATGTAACACGGAGCGCGAGCGCGTGCTAGCGGTCTGTAGCAGCAAAGCAGTAGACACACGGGCAAAAAGGGAAAAAGCGGGATCTGGCAGCAGGGGGGTGAGAGAGAGCATGACGGATCGCGTCTGCAGGAGTTTGTACGTGGCGAGCGGGGCTGCGTGTACGGTGAGCGCGCGCGCGTTGTGAGACCAACGGAACGCCACTCGGTACGCGTCCGACATTTATAGTGGGATATTTTTCTGCCTGGCCTCCCCCCACCACCTCCTTCACCATCAACCACCACCTCCTCCTCAATTCAAACAGAACAGAAAAATTCACGAAAAATCAACACACACACAGCACACCGGTCGGACATACCAAGTGCACACCGCGTTCGATTATTTCTATTTCGTTTTTTTCGTATCTCTTATCATCTATAGTCGGTGCGTAAGTGTGAGTGTGTGTGTGGGACTAACATCATCCTCTTCCCCCGTTTCACCGAGCCAATATTTCCCGGTATGTGTGTGTGTATCACCACCGAGTCGGCCGGATAAAATTTTCGTTCGGTCTCTCACCCACCCAGCGCCATATCTCTATCTCTCGCTGTACATTTTTCGTCTGGGTGCAGCGGCAACAACGGGTGTTTGTGTGTTGGTGAAAAAATCGGGAAATTTTGCGGATAATTCTGTCGCGTCTGGCGGTCGGCCCACCACCCCGTACCCGCGGAACGGATTATCTCTATCCGCGAAGATAGGTCGGATTTTTATATTTTCTTCTTCTCCGTTCGGGTACATGGACTTGACCGACATGGTCCGTACATCGTCGTGGCCGGAAGCAAAGCGTCGGTGGTGATGTGGTGGTGAACCCGAAAAATTCGCGTCGTTAAATCCACCTCGGTCGGTCCGGTTTTTTGCTGAGCGCTAACATGCCTAAACGGACAGACGGCCGACGCTCCCCGTAGCTGCTCCTGTTCGATTTTGTTTTTTTCGTCTAGCCAAGTGAGGTGGATAAGAAAAAATTCGACATCCACCCCCTGTTTCAAGTTTCACTAATTTTTATTTCGCCCCCGCGCCGATCATATCGTCCAACTCACGCTGCTTTCCCCAGGGCCCTGATCTACGAGCCCAAATCTATCTAATTTCGGGGTTTTTTTTGCGTCCGCAACGTTTGTTTTACGGGGTGAAAAACCCTCATCAAATTTTGCCGCATTTCTATAATTTATGGCAATGACTTTCGGGTTTCGATACAGTGTGGATCGGGTTGGGTGGCGGAGTTAGGCCCCCACCGACTCAACGGGCCCCCTCGTGGTTTGGTCGACCCGCCCCCTACCGCACCTACGATATGAGTCCATGAACACCGAATTACAACGTCGGACCCCCTTCCTCCCTCTATCCGACTTCCGCTTCGGCCACCAATCCGGCACCGTCTCTTTTTCGGGGATCGCGTAATGGTTACGTCTTCGGCCGGTTGCGCCTCTTCAATCGTACCCAGCGCCTGCAGTTGTCTGGTTTCCATTTGCAACTCCACCATGGAAGACTGCTACGGCGACCTTTCAACGGCGAAATTCGGCGCTTTCACGGGCGAAGCTGCTGTGCCAACCACGATGACTAACCAGCGTGAAGATAAATTCCAGGTACGGACCAATCAGGTTGCGCCTCTGCCAGTTTCTGCAGCTGCGCTTTTCTTATGGTTGAGGATGTGTGGTGGCGGAGGGGTGTAGTTCTCTCTCTGACCAAGGAAAAGCCAGTTTTTGCTATAACGCCCCGTTTGGTTCATTGGAATCGACCCTGGTTTTGATGCAGTGTGGTTTTTTTTCCCCCCGATAGGGTGGGGGATGGTAATCTACCTCAAAGAGCGAATGCGGATCATTGATCAAATTCGTTTTGGTCATCGATTTCTTTCGGAACCGGAAAATCGATTAATTTCTTGTTTCCTACAACAAAAGCCGATCCATTTGAATTTGTCATTGGCTTTGTTGTTAATGACATATTCAATCGTGTTTTAGTTTTTAGGGAAAAATTTTTTTTTTATGATATTTACTTTTGTTTTTTAAATATTCTACTAAACTTTGAGAATTGACGTAAACGTTTGAAGTTTGTTAAATGTGTGGACCAGAGAGTGCAAACAAATGTGTAATTATACTGCCATAAATAATTATTTTTGGGTCCGTTGTGGTCGGGCCAACGAAAAAAGGTATTATCCGGGTGGTCCCGGGTTCGATTCCCGGCAGAAGCAGTCGTTTCAACGAGCATTCGACGAGCTGCGGTGCTGGTGTCACCCCTGAGCTTCCATTAGGGAGTCCAGAGCTCAGGGGTGGATCCTGCAGTCTGGCTATACCAGCTGCC